>JAJOZX010001121.1:812500-945000 GCA_023014485.1 Bathynomus jamesi
TATCTGGGGTTGTGCGGTATGCAGTAGATATTACGTAGCCTTCTTTGTGTTGAAAGTCAAATATTAACTTTCTTGCATCTGTAAATTTAGTAGTTGTTGATTTCCTAATGACAATGCACGTTTTTAGGACGTCAAAATCGAGAAAATCAGCCTGTTTCATTTCTACAACTAGGAAGCGCTGCGAAACGGTTGTAGTTATGGCCGTAACATAATCTTTTTTGGTGTAAATAATATTGCTGTAATTATTTTTTACATTTTGTTCAATTTGGCCAAATTGAGCATCACAGGGCATTGTCGAGTGACCAGAAAGTAGATAGATGTGTTCAATGTGAAGCAATGATGCGGAGTGAATTTCTCTGAGATACATTAAAACCTAAATTTTACCGTGAAAGAGTGCAGACTAACATCTAATTTTTTGCATAGGTAAAGCAAAGGTTTTAAAGGATAATTATACGACAAAAACCTCATTTTTCTAATTTTGTGGCGTTCGCCCCTTCTCCACCGAACGCGTCATATATACTATACAATAAAATGCTTGCCGGTAAATAATGGTTAAGTTGTTCCAAACTATTCTAAAATTGTCGAAAATTTCTGATATTTTTTGAAGTTAAGATTTTTACAGATGCATTACAAACTAAGGAATGAATGTCAGCGCTCATAGTGGGTAACACCGTTTGTCTGTGAACGAAGAGAGGTCGAAGGTCCGAATTTCGATAATACTGATAAAACTAATCCGGCAGTTAGCACAATGTCCATATATTAACTGGCTTGAGGGCTGTGCTAATTTGTGGTCCTCCTCATTAGTTATTATTATTATGGCATGAATGATAAATAACATATCTTATTCCAGCCACAATCTTACAAACATTTTAGGACACTGAAGAATATTGTTTAAAATTTTACCGTTTTGCTTTAACAAAATCATCGAAGGTACATAAAAAACGATGATAAAAACTTGTTCACTGCGTTTATAAAAGGGAAAGGTATTAAAACTTTAGTTTTTAAATAATTATAGGCCTACACAAACGTATGTGCAGTGATGGTCGCGCGCAGAGATTTGATGAGGGCTATTTCGACTTCCTTTTCATCTTTAACAATGAAAAAAAAAAAAAAAGTAATTTGAGCGAGAAACTCGTTATGGCACTTAAAGAATTTATATCTCCCACAATATTCGATTCAATTGTTTGAGTTTGAACTTCTAACTTTTATTGACACGCATTGTTTTAAGTTCTTTTCAATTCTGTTTACTTTTTCTTTATTTTATTGTTCCTTTTCTTTCTCCCTTTTCGGAGAAAAAAATATATATACAGGGTGGACCAGAAACAACGCCAATTTCAAAGTACATGAATTAACACTGCATAATTTTTGTTAATCCTTATTCCTTTCTCTCTTTTCAGGTTCTAACATGTATGGCATGTTTTAACATGTAAAAGCTCTCTAACTCTACAATGGCACAAGAAAGGGCCCATCAACTGAGAGTTAAACGGGGTACGCGAGTTGCAGAGACGTGCCTATGCGGTCCAAAAAAAGGGAACGTACTCAGCAGTCTGCGAAATGTTCGAAGCTGAGTTTTCTGGAAAACATCTGCCTGAGGCTTCAACTGTATCACGCTTAGTAAAGAAATTTCGAGAAAAAAGGACAGTAGTATCCCCGCGAAATATTAGAGTGCAATGCAATTGCATGTAACATTGCATCTTGTAGCATTGCAACATTGCATGCAACAAGATGAAAGACTTGGTCCTTCCCCCCGAATTATATATATATATATATATATATGAGTTGTATATATGTGGGTGTGTTGGCATGTATACAAAAGACAAAACTTCTTTTATATACAGTATATATGAATTGTATATAGATGTTCGGAGGGCCGGGGTTAGACCCCCGAAAGGTGGGTAACCTAAAATAAAACACAAGAAGGAGAGAGAGAGAGAGAGAGAGAGAGAGTTACAAGGAGTTACAAGGAAAAGAACTACCTCAAAAGGCCTTGCGGCCCATACCGAGGAGGTACCAATGGCAACAGGTGTCAGGGAAAATTTTCTACACCCTCAAATAGGGTGCAAGATTTGGTCTAACCTTTTCTTGAAATGATCCACAGAAGAACTGTTCACAACCTCTGAAGGTAGCCTGTTCCACGTGTCACAGATCTTATACGTAAAGTAATTCCCACACACACTAGTCCTAAACCGTTTCAAATCCAACTTCCAACCATTGTTGCGAGTTGGGTTATCATTTAAACTAAACATGCTTCTAAAATCGACATCGTTGAACCCGGGTAAGAGCTTGAAAACCTCGATGAGTTGACCGCGCAGAGTGGATGACAATAAAAGGCAAATTTAATACTAACATTGTCAAAAAGAGGGTTCAAGAAATGTTGGTTAATGCTGTTAAGAGCCTCAGCGAGCAGACCCCCCAGCAACAACTAAGTGATGCTGCATCTGACGGAAGTGCAGATGATTTCTTCTGTTATGAGTCTGCTTCCACTAATGTCTCTGCAACCCAAGATTCCACTGAGATGGAAGTTTTACAGTATCTGGGTGACGGAAGTCATTCTCTCCAATCTCTGAGGCAGTACTCAGGAATTCTACGGGTCTTCCTGAAGTATAACACACCACTACCATCCTCTGCTCCTGTAGAACGGTTGTTTAGTTTGGCTGGTCACATTCACGCTCCAAAAAGGAATAGACTGTCTGACCAGATGTTTAGCCAGCTGGTATTTTTGAAGGGTAATAGTAATTACTTTTAATTGTTAGTGTAATATTTTCAGTCATTCATGTATCCTACAAAATTAAAACATACTTTCATTAAATAAAGTAATTGCTTTTATTTACATCTATAAAACCCATTAAAATGTCGTTGATTTTACTTACAGTGCGTACAAATTACTAGTATAAACAATAATATTTAATACCTACATATTAAGGGAATAATTATAAAAATGTACCGGCGATGCATGTATCGGTATCAGTATCGCTTAAGACATCTAGAAAGTATCGGGCGTATCGGTATCGCCTAAGACGTTCTTCATGTATCGATGTATCGGTATCGCTTTAGCGATTTTCATGTATCGATGCCCATCACTGCTCCCGCTCAACGATTCGTCAACGGTGAGGCCAGTGACGAGGTTGTCTTCGGTCGTGAATACTAAGTCTAGAACGCTTTCGCCTCGTGTAGGCTCATTGACCCACTGAGTGAGGAAGTTCTCATCAGCAAAGTCAACTAGCCTCCTCCCTTCAGCATCAGCAGTCCTGTCTTCCCACTTTATGCCACGACAGTTGAAATCTCCTAAAACTACACACACCCTATTCCCTAGCAGGCTACGGAGTTCGGTGTATTGGGCTGTATCCTCCTCGAGGAGGAGATGCGGAGGTCTGTACACCAAGATTAATCTATAGTTCGTCCCTCCCACATTCAGATCGACGCCAAGCAGCTCCCGTTCCGACCGGAACTGGCAGACAACCGGACTCAACGTGTCCCTCACGTATATTAGTACCCCTCCTCCCTCCCAACGGGTGCGGTCTAGTCTTTGCGAAACATTCTATACCCGGGAATTTCGAACTCCCTAACGTAGTCCCTACGATCAGTATGAATCCAGGACTCGGTGATAGCAACGATATCCTGGTATTCTGATGCTAAGAGCGCCCGTAGCTCGAAAAACTTATTCCTAATCGACCTAGCATTAAAAAGCATTGCACGGAGAGAGAGAGAGAGAGAGAGAGAGAGAGAGAGAGAGAGAGAGAGAGAGAGAATCCGTTCGTGGCCATGGCGCATCGCATAATGGTGTCTTCAGAGCATCACAGCCAGTTGGCTTAGAACGCATCCAATCATAAATGGCTCACCGCCAGTTATATAAGACGTACACAGTTATTTCCTTGTACGTACATTCGCCCGCATATGTAATGTTCCTCACCTCAAAGGCGACTCTGTACATGTGGCAACGCCGCATTGTTAGACAAGGTACCCCAACTGAGGGAAGGTGGGGTGGAGGGGGGACAACCGAGTCGAACAACATATAACACAGACATATATCTAAAGGACAATTGAATGTGCAGTCATTGACATACAGATAATTATAATGTAATGACTGTGTTCATAAAGATAAACAATTAATATGATCGTGAACAGCGTTCAACGCCATGTAGTTTACTAGTCTTATACAGTAATAAAGTTCCATTATGATTACTGCAAATCTATATGAACAGCGAGTACAATAAAACTTTTTATAAACTAGTGAATGCGAAATGTTCGCCTGCAGGAAATGTTCCCCATTTTTCGCGTAAGCTATAGTTTACGCGAAAATATTCAACAAGCGAAAATTTGACAATTTAAACTAATCTTTGGAAGATAGTAATAAAATAAAACTTAGATCATTAAAATACTTTATTTGAAAAGTAAATTCAGTATATTGTAATAAAAAATTGTAAAGTAAAAGCAGTAAAAACATTTTAAATTATACTATATTATTACTGTATAAAACAAGAATGTCATGAATGCCACTAATTCCCCAACCTTTTCGAATGGTGTCCCTCATTTTGTGTAGGTTATCCCATGCAGAGACAATCCATTTAGCATGAATAGGTTTCAGTGCGGAGAGCTTCAAATCTATCTTAGTGACAGATTCATTTACGTTGAGTGCTGCTGAAACTTTATCTGCATACCAAAAGGTAAAACTTGCCTTGATATACGACTTCAACCTCGAGCAATCACAGTCCAGAATAAATGTCATCATTCATGACATCATTTTAATCTGTAAGATTATAACTAGCAACTGCTGTCCGCGAAATTATGATGCCGCGAACTCGTCCAAGGATATGAAAGAGCGAAAATTTGCTGCCGCGAAATTAACCTCGTTTACATTATATATATTTATAAACTCATACAATATTATACCAATGTTTGTGAAATGACGTTGATGGGCCAAACCGAGGTGTTGACTTGGTTACTGGCATGATCTATCTTCATACCATATTTCTACACCGTATGACGAACACTGATTCTGAAAATGAATCCAGCTTAAGATAAAATTGCACAGCGAGGCCGGATAATTGGTATGTGGGAAGCAGGCCTCTCTCTAGCTGACATAGCCGAACTGGGAATTTCGAAGCCTACTGTTCGACGCTGAGTGCAGAGGTGGCAGGAGAATGGGAATCCGCTAGATCGTCTTTAGTGTGGGGCACCAAGAAAGACCACCCCAGAAGAAGACCGGAGAATAATGAACGAAGTGCAGAACGATCGTATCAACAACGCAGTCGCCATCCAGGAAACACTACCTAGGGGCGTGTCAGTGGACACCGTAAGGAGACAGTTGCATGAAGTAGGATATCACCACCGTACTCCTGCCAAAAAAGAGAGGATCGAGGAACGACATCGTCAGGCCAGGCTCTCGCTTCCTCCCCAGCATATAAATGACGATCTCGCATACTGGAGCAGAGTTATCTTCTCTGACGAGAAGACGTTTGCGTCTACAACTCACGGCCGTTTTCGTTGTTGGCGACAGGACAACACGAGATATGCCGCCAAAATATTTACGAATTGGCACGGAGTGGGCACGTGACGGCGAATGTGTGGGGATGGATGCACCTGCAAGGACTAGGAGAGCTGACTGAAATCCACGGGAGGTTTACGGCAGATTAATATATAGAAATCATGGAGGAGGTAATGCTGCCTTCTGAACGCGCGTATGCCGTGCCATATCCTGAGCAGATTATCTTTGTGCAGGTATGTTGTATTTGTGTTATAGAATATTATGCTATTACTACAGTAAGATTTATGTATCACACGCATTTGTATGTCCGGTTTCCACATTTACATGGGACGAATAATGGTCATAAAATTGTTCTTTAACTCTTTCAGTACTATAAGAACACTTTAGGTTTTTATTATGGATAACTGCAGACTGTATTATTTGTATAACGGCGGATAATTACAGTTAGCTGAGAAACCCCTAATACATAGGGGTTAAAACCTCTCTCAAATAGTGGGTTACTGATGAAGCCTATAGCTGAGATATAATTCTACTTTTAATATTTAAAATCCATTTGCAGGACAACTCTCCCATTCACACCACCAAGATTGTTAGAAGGTGGTTCGAGGAGCAGCGAAATCTAGAACTACTGGACTGGCCTAGTAAGGGGTGTGACCTCAACCCCATTGAGAGCGTGTGGGGGAATGTGGTGAACTCGTGAGGGCCTGGGCAGGAGCGAACCAGCCGCCAGCTGCTGGATCACACTATGGCTGAGTGGGAGATGTTCCGAAGGAACCCACACATCAAACATAACCATGTTGCATCTATGCCACACAGATTACAAGCAGTAATAGACAATAAAGGGGGATAGACCAAATACTAACTATGAACCAGGTATAGCTGTGCCATTTATGTTAATTTATGGCAAATTGTGAGCATTTTGTATGACTTTATCATTTTCTATGATAAACTATTTAGTAAAACATCCTCAACCACTGAATATTTGTTGTAATAAAGAATTGGTGTTTTATTGTATATATATATATATATATATATATATATATATATATATTCCTTGTTAAGCCCTAATAATATCTCCACACTGATAATACAACAGGAAATCTGGAAAACATTAATTGGTTTATCTGTCCATCGTAATTAAATCATTATCTCTCCACATTGATAATACAAATACAATCTGGAAAACACTATTAATATAATAGGCATCAGCCACAAACCGGTGGTGATATCCTGCTTCATACAACCGTCACCTTATGGTTTCCACTGACAAGCTCATATGTAGTCTCTCCTGGACGGCGACAGCAAGTAACCATGTCAACACCACGGTTTGACCCATCAAGGTCATTTCACAAACATTAGTATAATATTGTATGAATTTATAAGTATATATAAATATGTTTATGCTGGTATAACCGTGGATTATTCTTATGTGTAACAATCGATAAGCCATTTCCCACGAACTCTGCCCCTCTACCTCGCTCTCTCTCACATTGTCTCAGTCTTTTTCTCGCTCAATGTCAATATATATATATGAAAAATTATTTCACGAAAGTGACACGTGAAAAGTATTTATGATGAATAAAACCACGAAGGAAAAAAAGAAACACAAAGGGGTGCTCAAGCGCTTTCGTCTAATGACATCCTCAGGAACACTGGAGTGAAAGGACAGATCAAGGCAATATATAGGTTACAAAAATAAACATACATACATACATATTCACATATATATACATATATATATATATATATATATATACATATATACATATATATAGTAAGCATAGAAAAAAATTGTGGGAGGAGCCAACATTTATATGGTCACAGAAGAATAAAGAAATAAAAATAAATATAAATATAAATTGAGAAAAAATTAATTACAAAATAGTGCCTTAGTGATATATATGTCACAGCCTAAATAATCATAAAGAAATAAACAGGCAAATAAAAAAAACCCATAAATATACATACATACATATATATATATATATATACATATACATATATATATATATATATATATATAAAGACACTTTTAGCACTTTGGCCGACCTTCAATATAAATTCAAATGGCTTTTTTATGGAACTGGTCACAAAAGAATAAAGAAATAAAAATAAATATAAATATTGTAAGTGGAGTCTACCAATTCAAGCTCAAGAGGGAAGTTTTACAATCGATTTAATAGATGCTGCCAAATTGATATATATGTCAAAAAAATAAAGAAATAAACCAAAAAAAAAAAAAAAAAAATTAATTATTAAAAAAAATAAAAAATAATAACATAAATTGAAAGATAAATTTTAAGAGAGGCACACCAATTTATAAGGGAACAATTACCACATATGCATATTATAGTCACAAACGAATAAAAAAGTACAAGTAAATATAAATTGGAAAACAAAATGATGCCTAGATGATATATAAAGAACAATAAAATATATATACAACATATATACGGTATATATACGAAATATAAACGCAATATATACAGAATATATATATATATATATATATGCATAAGGGAAAAAAAAAATTACCAAATTTGTTTTTATAATTATTGTCTGAGAAAACGGTAGGTCGCAAAAGAATAAAGAAATAAAAATAAATATAAATTGAAAAAATTACAAATAATACACGTACACATGTATACCCACATAACCAAATATATATATACATATACACACATATATACAAACACACACACACACACACACACACATATATATATATATATATACAAGCTTGACCTTCACGAAATGAGAAATCATCCCGCCGAACCTTTGTGAGGTTGTAAGGTAAGGTAAGGTACATACACATATACATATATATATATATATATATATATATATATATATATTTAACTGCATACATACATACATACATACATACATATACACACATACATACATACATATACACACATATACATACAAACACATTTAACTGCAATGACCACACACATACTCACATACACATACATACATACACATACACGCATACAGCAAAAAATTGAAAAATAAAATTGTAAGGGAAACAACAGACAAAAACAAATTTTTTACCAAAGATTTAACAACCTGCCCTTTTTGTTTAAATCCATTCTGAAGGAATTCAGAGCAACGGGATCAAGTTGAAACAGACCTTTACTCATGTTAAGGTTATTTGTAAGTTGAATTATAGCCGACTCAAGAATATTTCTATTAACAATGTTGCTAGAGTGAAACAAAACTGAAACATTATTCCAATCAATACAATGGGATAACTCTGACAAATGGACAAAAAGGGCACTGGACAACTGTCCCGTTCTAACGGAATATTGATGCTGTTTTACACGCGTTTGCAAATCCTTTCCCGTCTGACCTATGTAAAAGGAATCACATTGCTTACACCCAATTTTATAGATAATGCCTAAATTATTGGTAGGGCTATTTTTTACTATGATGTTTTTCACAATATTGTTATATGAAAAAACTACACTGATATCCAAAAGTTTAAGTACATTAGCAATGCCTAAGAAGCCCGGGAAAAATGGAAGTACTAAAATATTCTTTGACAAGGTGCGAGTGTTATTATTCACACGATAGAAGGTTCGTTTAGCCTTATTAAGACAAGATTCCATGAACGCAGATGGGTAACACAACTCACTTCCAATACCGTTGATATTTTCCAATTCGGCATCGATGTATTCCGGACTGGCGATCCTAAGAGCGCGGAGAAACATTGAGGAAAATATGGCCTTTTTAATAGGGGTGTCATGTCCAGAGTAAAAGTGTACGTAGGACAAATTGTTTGTTTTTTTCCGATAGATACTAAACTTAAAACCCGGGCTATCCCTATGAACACGCACATCCAAAAACGGGATTGAGTTGTCTTGTTCCACTTCTAAAGTAAATTTAATGGAGGGGACTTGGTCATTTAACTGAAGGAGGAAGTCATCCAGGTCACGATTCATGGGCCAGATACACAAAATATCGTCGACGTACCGCAACCAAGGGATGCCAACCCCCAGGATTCTCGGAATGTAAGTAATTTCAAAAAACTCCATATAAATATTGGAGAGAAGGGGCGACAAAGGGTTGCCCATGGCCATCCCAAAAACTTGTTGATAATGCTCGCCATTGAAAGTGAATTTACAATCCTTGATACAAAGCTTAATAAGCTCCAAAACAGTGTGTGCAGGTAATGGTAAATCATAATTATGTAATTCTCTGGCGAGAAAGTCAAGCATATCATCAATCGGCACTTTTGTGAACAATGAACAAACGTCGAAACTGATCAATCTATCGTTGGTATTAATGCGAACATTATTCAATTTTTCAGTGAGATCCATGGAATTTTTTACGTGTGAATCAGAGACAGTTCCAAGAATGGGGGACAAAACATTAACAAGCCATTTGGAGAGTTTATAGGTAATAGAGCCCACCGAGCTAATAATAGGGCGCATAGGGTTACCCGGTTTGTGGGTTTTAATAAGACCATAAAGATAAGGCAGAGCAGGTGAAGTGGACAAAAAAAGGGGAATTAAATCCTTATGATCTTTGAGAATGCGTTTCAAGCCACTATTGAATGATTTGATGACATCATCCTGTGGGTTCTTCCTAAGTTTCACGTATGTGGCGGGGTCCTGAAGCAGCTCATTCATCTTTCCAATGTAATCCACTTTGTCCATAATGACTAAGGTGTTAGCCTTGTCTGCTTTAGTAATATGGAGCTCACTATCTTTTTTTAATTGTGAAAGGCTATTGCGGAAACGTTTAGGAAAGTTATCTTCGTAAGAAATATTCGCAGCACCATAGACCAGGCCTTTAACTATGTTAACTAAAAACTGAGGAAGGTTACACTGTTTTTCAAAACGAGCAAGACTATGACAAATTTGTAAAGCAGTAGGTTTTTTAACAATATAAAAGGACATACCAAATCCAAGGGCACTTTTTGCATCGTCACTAATGTTTTTCGAAGAAAGGTTCAAAACACACTTTGAGCTTGCTTTTTTACTCCACTGACTATTTCGAATGAGACTTTTAATTTTGCGATCCAAAATGTTTCGAAGTGAAGAAGTTCTCCGACGCAACTCGTTGTAAATTTCATCAAACAAAGGTTGGATCCACGGTTGGGGAATAACAGTCAAAACATTACGTTTGGCAATGCCTAAATTTTTGAAGGTGGACCACTCATTTTGTCTGGTGACTTCAATATGTTTCTTTAAAATTACTCTGCTAAAGTTGTTGAACGGATGGTCGTCCATTTCTCTGAGGCGAATCGGAAGGAGGGACTTGGGAAGGACCTGCTCCTCCAGACAATTAGTAAGAAACTTCCGTCGGATCCGAATTGCATGCCCCTTCATTAATGTAGAAGCAAACACCGACACAAACGGGGACAATAGAGGGAACAGCAAGGCGAAGGAACGCGTGGTGTTCATTATATGAAAAATTATTTCACGAAAGTGACACGTGAAAAGTATTTATGATGAATAAAACCACGAAGGAAAAAAGAAACACAAAGGGGTGCTCAAGCGCTTTCGTCTAATGACATCCTCAGGAACACTGGAGTGAAAGGACAGATCAAGGCAATATATAGGTTACAAAAATAAACATACATACATACATATTCACATATATATACATATATAATATATATATATATATATATACATATATACATATATATAGTAAGCATAGAAAAAAATTGTGGGAGGAGCCAACATTTATATGGTCACAGAAGAATAAAGAAATAAAAATAAATATAAATATAAATTGAGAAAAAATTAATTACAAAATAGTGCCTTAGTGATATATATGTCACAGCCTAAATAATCATAAAGAAATAAACAGGCAAATAAAAAAAACCCATAAATATACATACATACATATATATATATATATATACATATAATATATATATATATATATATATAAAGACACTTTTAGCACTTTGGCCGACCTTCAATATAAATTCAAATGGCTTTTTTATGGAACAGGTCACAAAAGAATAAAGAAATAAAAATAAATATAAATATTGTAAGTGGAGTCTACCAATTCAAGCTCAAGAGGGAAGTTTTACAATCGATTTAATAGATGCTGCCAAATTGATATATATGTCACAAAAAAATAAAGAAATAAACCAAAAAAAAAAAAAAAAAAAATTAATTATTAAAAAAATAAAAAAAATAATAATAAATTGAAAGATAAATTTTAAGAGAGGCACACACAATTTATAAGGGAAAAATTACCACATATGCATATTATAGTCACAAACGAATAAAAAAGTACAAGTAAATATAAATTGGAAAACAAAATGATGCCTAGATGATATATAAAGAACAATAAAATATATATACAACATATATACGGTATATATACGAAATATAAACGCAATATATACAGAATATATATATATATATATATATGCATAAGGGAAAAAAAATTACCAAATTTGTTTTTATAATTATTGTCTGAGAAAACGGTAGGTCGCAAAAGAATAAAGAAATAAAAATAAATATAAATTGAAAAAATTACAAATAATACACGTACACATGTATACCCACATAACCAAATATATATATACATATACACACATATATACAAACACACACACACACACACACATATATATATATATATATATACAAGCTTGACCTTCACGAAATGAGAAATCATCCCGCAGAACCTTTGTGAGGTTGTAAGGTAAGGTAAGGTACATACACATATACATATATATATATATATATATATATATATATATATATATATATATATATTTAACTGCATACATACATACATACATACATATACACACATACATACATACATATACACACATATACATACAAACACATTTAACTGCAATGACCACACACATACTCACATACACATACATACATACACATACACGCATACAGCAAAAAATTGAAAAATAAAATTGTAAGGGAAACAACAGACAAAAACAAATTTTTTACCAAAGATTTAACAACCTGCCCTTTTTGTTTAAATCCATTCTGAAGGAATTCAGAGCAACGGGATCAAGTTGAAACAGACCTTTACTCATGTTAAGGTTATTTGTAAGTTGAATTATAGCCGACTCAAGAATATTTCTATTAACAATGTTGCTAGAGTGAAACAAAACTGAAACATTATTCCAATCAATACAATGGGATAACTCTGACAAATGGACAAAAAGGGCACTGGACAACTGTCCCGTTCTAACGGAATATTGATGCTGTTTTACACGCGTTTGCAAATCCTTTCCCGTCTGACCTATGTAAAAGGAATCACATTGCTTACACCCAATTTTATAGATAATGCCTAAATTATTGGTAGGGCTATTTTTTACTATGATGTTTTTCACAATATTGTTATATGAAAAAATATATGTATATATGTATATATATATATATATATGTATGTATGTTATTTATGGGTTTTTTTTATTTGCCTGTTTTTTCTTTATGATTATTTAGGCTGTGACATATATATCACTAAGGCACTATTTTGTAATTAATTTTTTCTCAATTTATATTTATATTTATTTTTATTTCTTTATTCTTCTGTGACCATATAAATGTTGGCTCCTCCCACAATTTTTTTCTATGCTTACTATATATATGTATATATGTATATATATATATATATATATATATGTATATATATGTGAATATGTATGTATGTATGTTTATTTTTGTAACCTAATATTGCCTTGATCTGTCCTTTCACTCCAGTGTTCCTGAGGATGTCATTAGACGAAAGCGCTTGAGCACCCCTTTGTGTTTCTTTTTTTCCTTCGTGGTTTTATTCATCATATATATATATATATATATATATATATTATCGTGTAGATTCGTAAGTTAGTAAAGGTTTAAAGCTGCCCACGGACTCTACATACAGCTTTATTAGTATTGTTACATAATGATTTAATATACGCGAGAGTGGTGGATGGGGAAGGGAAATGAGGGAGTGTGAAGGTTGGTGGTGTAATGTCTATTTTTAATTCAAATTCACTAGTATATAAAAAGTTGTATTGTGGTATCTGTTCATATAGATTTGCAGTAATCATAATGGAACCTTATTACTGTATAAAACTAGTAATCATGGAGTTCAACGCTCCTCACGATCATATTAATCGTTTATCTTTATAAACACAGACATTACATTATAAATAGTGGCCGTTCAAAAATTACGTAACGATATTTTTGCTAAAATTTGACACCCAGATTCCCCAGGAACGTAGTGTAACGCTATACCAGGCACCCCCTAAGATGTTATATAACACTTCCCCCACATTATGGAACGTTTCAGGGGGGTTCAGGTTTTACCAAAAATAGCGTTACGCAATTTTTGAACGGCGCTTTACCTGTATGTCAATGTTATATGTTGTTGGGCTCGGTTGTCCCCCTCTACCTTCCCTTAGTTGGGGTACTTGACTATCGCTGCGGCGTTGCCACATGTACGGAGTCGCGTGTTGTAATCATTCTTTCCTTGTGAACAGACGTGTTTTATCGAGTGTCCAGTGTTATCAATTGAATAAGTGGTTTTCATTGAGGTGTCTTTAAAAAAAAAATAGTGTGTGGTGCATCCTTAACTACATTACTTCGTGTGACTAATCATTCATTAAAGAATATATTTCATCTATTGACTTTATTCAATACTATATTATTTGATCAAACTAAGGATAGTGCACGTGGCTTGCTTTGTTTGTTTTTCAAATCTATCAGAAAACGAGGAGTCATAAGGTTCATTTTCCCTTCCTTAGGGAGGTCAGGTAGAGTGTGGTCACACACCGTGAGAAAAAAAGGAAAAAAGTCGGTCGAATCGCAGACAGATAAGTATTACTAATACTCTTTCTTTTACAAATTTTTTCGTCGGTAGCTTAATTATATATTCATTTAGTATAAATTTGTGTTACAAGAATCTGTTTCTGCGTTTCAGGAACATTCTTGCGGGTTTACTCAGGTGACGGCGCAATAAGCACGCGGTAGACCTACGTTGTAATTTATTAATTTCCAAGCGCTCGTTTTTTTGTTTTTTGTTTTTTAACTAATTAAGAGCATGACACCACCGTCAAGTATTTGCAGTCGCTGTGAAGGGAAATTTGCCGCTTACGCGTTTACAATGGCTAATAATAATGAACAGTTAGTTTGCAGATGGTGCTCATGCATAGAAGTGCTGAGGAACGAGTTAGAACGTGAGAGGGAGGCCGGAGTTAGGCTTAAAGAAAGCGTGATGCTCCTGACGGCAAAATTAGAATCCTTTGAGACTCCAGTTACGACCCCTCCTGCCTCAGTTTCTACTAATAATATAAATAGTACTAATAGCCCTCTCTCTTCCCCTAGTTCCCAACCCTGCGTTCGAGTGCGTAATGGAGCACCATTGAGAAAACCTAAGACTTGTCTACCAGTAACAACAAACAATAAGTTTTCTGTTTTAGGTTTCGAAGATGCTGATGAACCGGAAATACGACTCGTTGGCGATTCCATTGTTCGAAGGCAGCTCGAGGAATTCTGTGGGAGAAACCCTCGTCGTAGGTGCCGTTACTGCTACCCTGGTGTAAGGGTGGAGGATATAACTAATAGTGTTGACCATTTTACAGACGGTACCGACGAGGACACAACGTATATTATTCATGTCGGTACTAATAACGTTTTAAATTCTAGATCGGAAGAACTGCTGGCTAGGTACAGGACTTACTAGAGCGATTAAACTAATAAGATATACTTCCTCGAATTATCCAACGTAACGATTTCTACAGCAAGGCGACCTATATTAACAATAACCTAAAGTCTCTTTGCCAACAGGAAGGAATGCATTTTGCGAATTTTTTGAACAATTTCTACGGCAGGAGGGACTTGTTCCTCGGAGATGGACTTCATCTTAATGACGTTGTAGAGCTGCGCGTTTAGGAAGACTATTTCATAATATTGTCTCTTCTTTTCAGGCTGCCGTAACTCGAATGGTCCCAGCGTAAATTCCACAAACTTCCCCTGCGCTCGAGAAGGTGTCGCAATTACAAACAATTTGAAGGTTCTATCCTTAAATGCTCGTAGTTAACGAAATAAAATAAACGAATTTTTTTCTTTAATTGCTCGTAAAGACTATGATTTAATTGCGATAAATGAATCGTGGCTTAGCATTGAAACACGTGACTTTGTAGGGGAGTATCAAATTAGAGGTTATAGACTTTTTGTTAAAAATAGAATACGTAGGCGAGGAGGCGGTGTTATGTTGTATATCAAAGATAATATTGCGAACGTTATAGAAGTAAAGCACACAATTCCATAACCAATAGATTCGACTATAGCAGAACTTAAATTGAACGATTTGAAACTTGTTGCTGCGGTTATATATAGGCCTCCTAATCAAACAGCTGATACGGACGAAGCGTTATATCGTGAACTAAAGAGAATAATAGGTAGTGACCAGGCTTTAGTTATGGGTGACTTTAATTGCGCCAACGTGAATTACGATACAATGCAGGGAGACGCGGAAGGTAATCGTTAGTTAATTTTCTCGAGGATAGCTTTCTTATTCAAAAGGTTGGGAAACCTACGAGGTTGGACAGTATTTTAGATTTAGTGATAACTACGGATGAGCTAATTACTGATCTTCAAGTAATAGAACCGTTAAGCAATAGCGATCACAATATGGTAGAGTTTGTCCTCTCAGTAAGTCACTCGAAACCAGCTAACTCGACTAAAATTCCTAACTTCCAGCACGCAGACTTTTGTAAATTTCGAAATAAATTGTCACACGTCACTTGGGAAAACGTATTGGGGAACTCCAACGCAAAACTAATGTGGGAATCGTTTGAAGCAGTATTTAGGACTATAAATGAGGAATGTGTACCGTACAAAATTAAGCGTGCGAAAGTAAATAACAAGCCCTTGTGGTTTACTTGTAGGGTAGGAGACATTATAAAGAGTAGAGATAGGGCTTATAGGCTACATAAGTGCGATAAAGACAATTTGTGGTTACGAAACAACTACATATCTCTAAGGCGTGAAGCGAAAGGTGTGATAAAAAAGTCCAAGTGGGAAAAATCTCCATAGCTCGTGATGGTAAAGAAAACCCCAAGCGATTCTTTCAATACGTCAACAATAGAAATCCAGTAAAAAGTGTCTTGGGGCCGTTGAAAAATGTTAACGGAGATCTAGTTTCTGAAAACAAGGAAATGGCTACCTTGCTAAACGAATTCGTTACATCAGTTTTTACTATAGAAGCTGTAACGAATATCCATACGGTCATAGACATAATACCCTTTGATAATAGTAATATTTTGGATAATATTGTGGTTAGAGAAGGGGAGGTAATGCGCTATATTGATAAAATGAAAACGCATAAATCACAGGGGCCGGATTCCATATATCCCATTCAACTAAAAGAATTAAAAGATAGCATTGATTTGCCGCTAACAAAGATTTTTAATGCGTCTATTTCTGATGGGTGCGTACCAGATAATTTCAAGTTAGCAAACGTAACACCTATCTTTAAGAAAGGCGATAAAGGTGGGGCGGGAAATTATAGGCCATTCAGTTTAACGTCTGTTGTAGGTAAGCTACTGGAATCAATAATTAGGGATCGTATAGTCGAACACTTAGAAATACATAACTTAGTTAGAAATACGCAGCACGGTTTTAGGCGAAACAAATCTTGCTTAACTAATCTTTAAGAATTTTTTCAAAGCGTGGTTGACGTTTACGATAGTCATCGGGCGGTTGATGTAGTGTATTTAGATTTTCAAAAAGCATTTCACACCGTACAGCACAAAAGACTCATTGAGAAAACTAAGGCTCATGGAATCAGGGGTGTAGTAATAAATTGGATAGAAGAGTGGTTGCGAGGTAGGAAACAGAGGGTGGTCGTTGATGGAGCGTACTCGTGTTGGGCTAATGTAGCGAGTGGCGTTCCTCAGGGTTCTGTATTGGGCCCCTTGCTTTTTCTTATATATGTACAGGGTGGGCGGAAAGTAGCTCCCTATTTTTGATTGGTAAAAAAATACGTATATTATCCATTTATTTCAGAAAAAATAATATGAAAAGGTAGGCATACATGGTAGGTTTTCTCTAAAATTCAATGTGGGCTCCAACTCTTTCCACCAGCTTCTGGAGCCGCCCAGGAATGGCGTCCACTGACTTTAGCAGGAACTCCGGCGGGATGGAGGACATGACTTCCCGAATTCGGTCCTCCAGTTCTTCCAATGTCCTCGGTTTGGTGCGGTAGACTTCTTCCTTTACCCACCCCAAAGAAAGAAGTCGCACGGTTACCGCTGAAAAACGGCAGAATCGGTTCAGTGTAACGGTGTGGTGTGGTATGACCTCAGATCAGGTTGTGGCCCGTTCCTTCTGCGCAACACCATGAATGCTGAGCGGTACCTTGCTATGTTGCGAAACGAGGTCTGGCCGGTTGTCAGCACATGGGAGAACATCGACGATGATATTTATGCAAGATGGCGCCCCTCCGCACTTCGCTCTTGTTGTCCGTGAGTGGCTGGATGCCCACTTCCCTGGGCGTTGGATGGGTCGTCGTGGTCCACATCAATGGCCAGCCAGGAGCCCCGACTTGACACCGTGCGACTTCTTTCTTTGGGGGTGGGTAAAGGAAGAAGTCTACCGCACCAAACCGAGGACATTGGAAGAACTGGAGGACCGAATTCGGGAAGTCATGTCCTCCATCCCGCCGGAGTTCCTGCTAAAGTCAGTGGACGCCATTCCTGGGCGGCTCCAGAAGCTGGTGGAAAGAGTTGGAGCCCACATTGAATTTTAGAGAAAACCTACCATGTATGCCTACCTTTTCATATTATTTCTTCTGAAATAAATGGATAATATACGTATTTTTTTACCAATCCAAAATAGGGAGCTACTTTCCGCCCACCCTGTATATTAACGATTTAGATGTCGGCCTAGTCAGTGCAGTTTCAAAGTTTGCGGATGACACGAAGCTGGGTGGTAGGGCGATTAATGACGAAGACAGAGGTAAAATCCAGAATGATCTGAATAAAATCGTTTATTGGTCAGTCACATGGCAAATGAGATTTAATGTCGATAAGTGCAAAATTTTACATATAGGTTCGCGTAACGGTAATTTTGCGTATAGTATGTCAGGGAAAGAGTTGATAAGCGTAGAGCAGGAAAAAGATTTAGGAGTTATAGTCACTGGTGATTTAAAAGTAGCAAAACAAAGTACAGCAGCGGTCAATAAAGCAAACAAAGTGTTAGGTTTTATAGCTCGGAATTTTGAGTACAAATCGCGCGACATTATAGTTCCTCTTTATAAATCATTAGTTAGACCCCATTTGCTAGATTTTCAGAATTATGAATGGGTTCGATAACGTAGACAGAGATAGCTTTTTCGAAATATCTCAGTATAATAGGCCGAGAAATAACAGGTGTAAGTTGACAAGTAGAAGGTTCGAGACAGTAGTTGCCAAAAAGTTTTTTACGCATAGAAAAGTAAATAGCTGGAATAGTTTGCCGGTAGAAGTAATTAGTAGCACGTCTATAAACATGTTTAAAAATCGATTGGACGCATATGTTGATAGATTGGGTATAGTTTAAGGTAGTAAAATTAAGGGTTGAATAAGATAGATTTTGATTCTCTTTTCATTAAAGATCACAATAACCAGACTAAAGGTCATAGTATGAAATTATTTACGCCAAGATATAGAACAAATTTAAGAAAACATAGTTTTACAAGTGTTGTCGGATATAGGGAGGCAGCATCTTGGGTTAGGGGATACTCTCTGTCCTTACACACCCCATTTAAAGAGATTCCTCTGCCGAGCGGTGCCCCCCCTAGTACTGTGAGGTATTGAAAAACTCATGATCTTCACTTGCCCCAGAAACACCTTTAAATGGGAGACCCAAAATGGGTGCACACACATTTCTACATTACTGTACAGTCTTTACAGCCACACCTACACTTTTCCTCCTAAGTATGTATATTGTAATGTATATGGTTGTAAATTGTGACTTGGTCCGCAATTGATATGGACCGTGACTTATTTTTGGTTGGCAAGGTACTGGTATTGATGGATACCGTAATGAAATTGGCTGGATTCTTTGGATCTGATATATTTCATGTCGGTTATAAATAGATATAGAGTGTAACATATTTGTGGATAGTAGTCTATTATGACTTGATCCTCTGGATCCAGAGATTCTATCTTTAGTTTTAAGTTGATAATTAATTAGTTTTAAATTGATAATTATTTAGTTTTGTAAAAATTGGTTGTTGCCAATGTACAGGCAGTTTTTACATAGTGGAGCCACATCGATGGGCCGAAGTGGCCCCTAGTGTGCCCACTATAAAAATTTCATATGTTCTTATGTTCTTAGTGGTTCGGAACCCACGTAAAATTGTAGGTCCCCTCCGCCACCACGCAGGACATGCACAATACACAATTACGTAGACCAGCCATGAGTAGGTAGACCAGCCATGGGTAGATCCTAGGGTCTTTGTTGGTCTGAAACATTATAACATTATATGCGGGCAACTGTACGTACAAGGAAGTAACTGTGTACGTACTATACGACTGGCGGTGAACCGTTTACGATTGGATGCCTTCTAAGCCAACTGGTTGTGATGATGAAGACACCATTATCCGATACGCCATGGCTACGAACGGATGGATCTTCTCTCTCTCTCTCCTTCTTGATTTTTATTTTAGGTTACCCACTTTTGAGGGGGTCTAACTCCGTCCCTCCCCTACATATACAATATATACAATCCATATATATATATATATAATTTTGGGGGTTGCATTGCACTCTAACATTTTGCGGGTATACTACTAGGGACATTACAGAACCAGAATAGAGGAAACAGTGTTCGCTTTGAAACAGCACACTTACCACAAAACTTTAGGCTGGTCACAGATAGAATGAACCGTTCTTCCCAAAAATCGACTCGTAGGCTCTCACAGCAGTAGTCCGACCGGCAAAATGGACGAGTGCATGATAGACTGAAGAGAGCATCTCACGAATCATAGGCTGAAATCCTTCACTGTCTCCCTAAAAGCGGCTATACTACTCGCTCAGTAGTATAATGTCAAAAGGTCAGAGGAATTTGGGGTGTTCTGAAATCCTGCCCCTGGAGGGCCCCCTGAAGGACTTCGCATGAAGGATGGTGAGTGGGGGAAATTATGAAGTTGATCCAAATTCCTCGTCCGAAATACCATTATACTACTGCGCGAGTAGTATAGCCGCGTTTAGGGAGACAATGAAGGACTTCAGCCTATGATTCGTGAGATACTCTCTCCAGTCTATGATGCACTCTTCCATTTTGCGGTCATACTACTACCGCCACAATGCGGCTCAGTCATTGTAGTAGTTCGACCCGCAAAATGGACGAGTGCATCATAAATTGGAGAGAGCATCTCGAATCATAGGCTGAAGTCCTTCACTGTGTCTTAAAACGCGGCTATTCTACTCGCTCAGTAGTATAATTGCAAAAGGCCAGAGGAATTTGGGGTGTTCTGAAATCCTGCCCCTGGAAGGGCCACCTGAAGGACTTCGCATGAAGGATGGTGAGGGGGGGAAATTATCAAACTGATCCAAATTCCTCTGGCCATTTGCCACTATACTACTGAGCGAGTTGTATAGCCGCGTTTAGGGACACAGTGAAGACTTCAGCCTCCTATGATTCGTGAGATGCTCTCTCCAGTCTATGATGCACTCGTCCATTTTGCCGGTCGGACTACCACAATGACTGAGCCGCATTGTGGCGGTAGTAGTATGACCGCAAAATGGACGAGTGCATGATTGACTGGAGAGAGCATCTCACGAATCATCGGCTGAAGTCCTTCACTGTCTCCCTAAACGCGGCTATACTACTCGCGCAGTAGCATAATGGTATTTCGGAAGAGGAATTTGGATCAATTTGATAATTTCCCCCCTCACCATCCTTCAGGCGAAGTCCTTCAGGGGGCCCCTCAAGGGGCAGGATTTCAGAACACCCCAAATTCCTCTGGCCTTTTGCCATTATACTACTGAGCGAGTAGTATAGCCGCGTTTAGGGACACAGTGAAGGACTTCAGCCTATGATTCGTGAGATGCTCTCTCCAGTCTATGATGCACTCGTCCATTTTGCGGTCATCCTACTACAGCAAACGGAACCATCTCGAACATTAGTGCGAAGAATTCTGCGCGAGATAAAGATGTTTCCTTGCAAGGTACAGATGTTGTAACCTCTAAACGGAAGGACAAAGTTGGAACGATTACAGTTCTGTAGAGAAGTCTTACAAGATCAGCAATTTTCTCGCAAGCTCCGAATGCTGTTTTTTTCTGAAAAAATTTCGAAAAAGTTTATTCCACTCATTGAAAAACTAGTTTCCACACATCAGGCACATCCCTCACACTAAAATTCAAGAATTATAGCTACTCTAATTTTACTTACATACTGTATGTAGTTTGTTGTTTATTCATTTAATAAAGCATTTATTATTGATATTTCTGTATCTTATGTGAATTCTTACTAATGGGGGGTCCTAGCTGATTGTCTGATGAATCAGAGGGTACGAAGTGATAAAAAGTTTGAGAACCCCTGATCTAGCTAATTGTAATTGTGTCAATGAATAGCAAGTTCTTTCTGTTATTATATTTCTCAACAATTCTACAGAAAATCAAAAGTGGCGTTTTTTTCTGGCACACCCTACACCCTGTATACCCTATATATATATATATATATATATATATATATATATACCCTGTATACCCTGTATACACACATATATATATATATATATATATATATATATATATGTATATATATATATATATCAACGTAAAGAACGACGTTTGTATAGGAGATATTCCGCGCAAGATGAGAGAGAGAGAACGAAACAAATGAAAAAATGAGGTAACCACCCGGGAATCGAACCCGGGATCTTCCGATTGCCGGTCAGATATGATAACCATTACACCATGGGCCCATTACACCATGGGCCTCACTCATTCAAATGCCGTAATTCTTCTACATACGCGCAGAAACCAATGCCCCAAGTGGGCACCTCCCGCATGCCGTAACATTATATACATTTAACTGCAAACACGCAGTATAATTAACGTAAAGAACGACGCTTGTATAGGAGATATTCCGCGCAAGATGAGAGAGAGAGAACGAAACAAATGAAAAAATGAGGTAACCACCCGGAATCGAACCCGGGATCTTCCGATTGCCGGTCAGATATGATAACCATTACACCATGGGCCTCACTCATTCAAATGCCGTAATTCTTCTACATACGCGCAGAAACCAATGCCCCAATGGGGCACCTTCCGCATGCCGTAACATTATATACATTTAACTGCAAACACGCAGTATAATTAACGTAAAGAACGACGCTTGTATAGGAGAATATTCCGCGCAAGATGAGAGAGAGAACGAAACAAATGAAAAAATGAGGTAACCTCCTATACAAGCGTCGTTCTTTACGTTAATTATACTGCGTGTTTGCAGTTAAATGATAAATGTTACGGCATGCGGGAGGTGCCCCATTGGGGCATTGGTTTCTGCGCGTATGTAGAAGAATTACGGCATTTGAATGAGTGAGGCCCATGGTGTAATGGTTATCATATCTGACCGGCAATCGGAAGATCCCGGGTTCGATTCCCGGGTGGTTACCTCATTTTTTCATTTGTTTCGTTCTCTCTCTCATCTTGCGCGGAATATCTCCTATACAAGCGTCGTTCTTTACGTTAATTATACTGCGTGTTTGCAGTTAAATGTATATAATGTTACGGCATGCGGAAGGTGCACCCTTGTGGCATTGGTTTCTGCGCGTATGTAGAAGAATTACGGCATTTGAATGAGTGAGGCCCATGGTGTAATGGTTATCATATCTGACCGCCAATCGGAAGATCCCGGGTTCGACTCCCGGGTGGTTACCTCATTTTTTCATTTGTTTCGTTCTCTCTCTCTCATCTTGCGCGGAATATCTCCTATAGAAGCGTCGTTCTTTACGTTAATTATACTGCGTGTTTGCAGTTAAATGTGTATATATATATACACATATATATATATAGGGTGAACCAAATGTAGGTGGACAGTAAATGATAACGTTTATTTTGAGAATACATATTTAATTTTTTTGTATACTATAATACAAAATAAAATTTAAATAAATTTAGTTATAATATTTATATAATATAACACAAACACATAGTTATAATGAAACACCATAGTTATAATATAATATAACACAAACCGTATTCAACCTACTGTCCACCTACTTTTGGTTCACCGTGTATATATATATATATATTTATATGTGTGTGTGTGTTATTCGTGAATAATTTATACTTTTAGTTATGTTTATTGCGTTTTTATATTTTATCGTTACATAAACACAGATATTTTTATAAAATATATATATATATAAATGGGTCACAGAATTGTAATTTCAAAGTTGAATTTAGACTTTCGTGATCCATTTTCCATGAACTTCGAGTATATATTTTGTACTTGTGTAAGACTGTACAAGAATAAATAAATAATAAAGAGGATACAAAATATAAAAGAAAAACAAATGATTAAATAACTCGTACCTAATGAGGACCTTAGAATAGGACGAAAATTTGCGCTCTAATAAATCCATTACTTATTCTGGTTTTATTCCCCAAATTCAATTTTTCGTAATTGAGAATGTTCACGTAACATGCAACAACATTAATTCAAAGGATAAGCGTGCTTGCAGTAGTTAAAACAAAATGTAAGGAGGGCGTACAATGTACATGTGTATAGTACAGTGTGCATTCCGTTAACTCCTGGATTATTATCAAGGCACCATCGGCAGTCGAACCCTCAGACTTCGGTGTCTTCACTTCCCTTAAAGGGAAACAGTGTTAATATGTGCTGAAAGATGATAAAATCACAGAAAAACCTTCCCACAACCTTCTATAAATAGAAATATTATATTCTATTTTCTCAATTCACTCAAAAAAGAAATTCTGAAGAAATATCTTTAACCAAAAGAAATTATGTATCACTAAAAGGAGCTATTCTATCATTTGAAAAGGAACTTTGATACCCAAAAAGAAGGAAACTTTTCCCTAGAATTCACCACAAGAAAAGGTTTCATCTAAATTAATTCTTTAGTGCCCAGTGTCACTTTACTGATTTTGTTCAGGTTAACGCCAGATGATTTTATTCAAGAGGTCTCCCGACACTAAAGGGTTAAGCAAACGTCTCTTAACTTTTAAGTGCCTAGTGTCACTTTACTGATTTTGTTCTGGCTAACGCCAGGCGATTTTATTCAATCTCGGAAAAGACCTTCGGGCGCTAAATGGTGAAGAAAGTTTTATTTTGAGTGAAGGGGGCTTCCCTACTGTTGTAGCGTATATACTGTACAAGCATATGTACTTATACTTTAACGCCAGTATATACTGTATATATTAACTCAGGTTAACCTAACCTAACCTAAAACAAATGAGTGGGGGTGTAAAGGCTGAGAGAGCACAAGGGACGACTGACTTGATTTCCAGTTTTATAATTAAAATCTTAACGTGGATGAAATTCGAAAAAATAAGTAAAAAAGCTCTTTTTCTAAATTTTTTCGCAGAATCCCCCTCACACATTAACTTAATGCAAGTATAAGTGATTAAAAATTTTAAAATAGAAAATATGCAACCTGTTCAACCTACTGCGTAAAAAATGGACACGGACAAATATTTACATAAATGTGCGACCAACTTGAGGTTTTATACTTATTATACAGTAACTACATATATAACTTTGTTAACCTTGGTTTTGCTTCCTCCCGAATTTGTTCATTCTGATGAAGGTCAAGCTTATTACTTCACTTTAGACCTACAGCTTAACGTGCAATCCGAACCACGACCCACCACGAGCGGTCATAAACGACAAAGGCTTTGCCCGGACTCGATCTCACGGCCTTCCGGTCAGCAGTCGAGCGATTTAACCACTAGGCTACCCAGGGTATCCATTTATCTATCAACCAATTTTTTTATTGTGTGGAAGGATGAACAGCTGGGTTACCTGCACGCTGTCTACCGTCACCGGGAATCGAACCCGGGCCGATGGATTCGTAGTCAGCGATGCTAACCACTACACTACCGAGGCGCATATATATATATATATATATATATATATATGGGAATGAACTCAGAATGGTTCCCTGAGGTTTTTTATGATATACACAGACCGTGCATGGAACAAGGAACTCTTCTAGGAAAATTAAATCCACTATAGTTCGAATAAGTAATGGTAAATGACAAATACTATAGTTTTTTCTTTTTCATGATGCTAGCCCGACGTGGGCAACAGGTCACTCTCAAAGTGGTCCCAAAATATAGCTTCCCTCACCAGTTATCTGCAAAGCAGATAGGATCCAGCTTTGGGACAGGATCTAGGGTTAAACCCTAGATCCTGTCCCAAAGCTGGATCCTATCTGCTTTGCAGTTAGCTGGTGAGGGAAGCTATATTTTTGGGACCTCTTTGCGAGTGACCCGTTGCCCGCGTCGGGCCAGCATCATGAAAAAGAAAAAACTATAGTATTTGTCATTTACCATTATTTATTCGGACTATAGTGGATTTAATTTTCCTAGAAGAGTTCCTTGTTCCATGCACGGTCTGTGTGTATCATATATATATATATATATATATATATATATATAATGAATGCAAACCCACAAGGAAAAGGAAAAATTATTCTCAGGCCTTTCGTGTATTCAACAGTACACCTCGTCAGGGAATGAAGGAAAAAGGCAAGATGACAAAATTATATGGCTATGTACTGTACATCAAGATAAAATAGTAAACGAGATTAGCACAAGGTTAACACATACTGATAAAGGGCAAAAGACATTTTATTAACAAGATATTGTCAGTTTTATACGTTCCTGAACTGTTATTGAAATTACTTTTAGAATGGATGAATGCACATACTAGAATATTTCTTTCAATTACTAGGGGCACTCAATATATTTTGCCCCACCATTTTTTCTTAGCTAAATAATAGGCAATGGGGCTGAAATGTCTTTTGGGCCTAAGTTTGAACTTTATACGCTTCACATAACTGAACCTTTCCAGTTTCAACCTCCCTTCCTCATATAAAACCGCTTTTAAACGCCCTTGTATAAAACCGATGGTGAACACAGTTTCGAAAATGGCGTCTGACAGTGATGTGCGTCGTAAACAGAGAGCTGTTATCGAGCTCTTAACCGCAGAGAAGGAAACAGTTGGAAATATTCACAAACGTCTACAAAATGTTTACGGAAATGCTGTTGTTGATCGAAGCATAGTTGGAAGCTGATCTAAACGTGTGAGATCACCGGAGAGAGGACGAGCCAGCCTCGATGATGAGCCAAGCAGCGGTCGCCCGGCATCGGCTGTGACATCTCACACTGTGCAACATGCTAACAGCATCATTCAATCAAATCGGCGCGTCACATACAAGGAGCTATCACTGGAGCTAGGAATTAGTAAAGGAAGTGTGAATACGATAATTCTGCAACTGGGATACGCAAAAGTGTGTTCACGGTTTGTTCCTCGCGAACTCACTGAAGATCACAAAGCCCAAAGAAAAGAAATTGCTTCTGAGTCTTTGGTTCGATACGAGACAGAAGGGGATGACTTCTTTTTAAGAATTGTGACGGGGGATGAGACATGGGTACACCACTTTGAACCTGAAACAAAACGCCAATCCATGGAGTGGCATCACGCAGACTCCCCACGCAAGAAAAATTTCAAAATGGCTCCCTCTGCAGGAAAGGTTATGGCCACCATCTTCTTGGACATGAAAGGGATGATTCTGGTGAACATTATGAAGAAAGGACAGACAATTAACTCAGAGGCATATATTGCTACCCTACAGAAACTCCACAGACGTATAAAGCGAGTTCGACCGGAGAGAAAACTGGAAGACGTCCTTCTTTTGCACGATAACGCAAGACCACACAACAGTTTGCAAACAAGAGAGGCCATCACAAAAATGCGCTTGACACTGTTACCCCATCCTCCATACAGCTAGGATCTGGCACCTTCAGACTTCCATTTGTTTGGTCCAATGAAGGATGCTATTCGTGAAAGAAAGTTTCAGAGTGACGATGAGGTTGTTGAGGAGGTTAAGAGGTGGCTCCAGCGGAACCCAGCGGATTTTACCAGTAAGGAATAAAGGCTCTTGTTTCGAGGTGGAGGAAAGCCGTAGAAAAGGATGGAGACTATGTGGAAAAATAAAAACTTGTAAAAAAGGAATGTAACAACTTGTGTACAAAATTTCTGGAATTTACAAGGAAACTTGGAAAGAAAAAAAAAAGGTGGGCAAAATATATTGAGTGACCCTCCTACAGTATATCTTTGTTTTTAACGAGAACTTTAGAACTTCCCCACTTAATACTATGATTACATCTACATTCTACAGTATAATTTAAACAATTCATTAGTATTATTTCCGTTCTACACGCATATTTATGCTCTTTTACTCTGATATCTAAAGATTTTGCCGTTTGACCACTTATATAAACTAAGTTATATTGTTTACATCCGATCGAATACACAAAGCCAACAGCATTATCCAAGCTATTCTTTATTTGGTGAGATTTAATCGTATTATTATAGTTAAAGACTATGTTGATGTCAATTGTTTTAAGTAAGTTCGGAAGATATTGAAACTTTACATGGTAAGGTAGGCTAAGGATACTTTTGTGATATTTTTTTTGTCATAAAAATATCCTTTGTACTGTTTGGGTAGAAGATACGAATAAGGTTTTCTTTCCTAAATTTAAAATCCTCAATTAATTGTTAATGACGTCACCTTATACGTCACCAATATTTTTATCTTTTTTGTTCTTCCGGTATTTCGTACTAATTGTCTGAAACCTTAAGAATGGCTTTCCTCTGAACTTCATATTTGCATTTTACAACACCGTTTCCTATTGCCTATCTAAATTTTTAGTGGCTGTTCTTTCGCTATTAACGTTTAATGAGTGAATTCTTATAGCTTCGTTGAAGATATCGAGATAATACCATTTTCTCGAAATCAAAAAGGATCGACGTACGAAAGTGTCGAAATTGCGGTGAAATTGCTTAAGTTCAACTAAAATCAATAAGGGCATTGTACATTAGTTATTGCTCAAGAAACATCCTCTCCTGCCCCCAACTGCGTCGTAAATTCGTTTGGAATGTTTCCGTTCTGCAATTTTGCATTTCGAGGCCATCTTCCTTTATCTTCAATGCAATTACTAAATAGTGAAGTTGTTTTATAGTTAATTTACGTGTGAATGAGTATATTTGTAAGAATTCCAATGAATGATACCCTTAATATGTATCCTCATGCGCTGTATAGAACTAACAACATACCATCTATGCAAAAAAAAAAAAGTTTACGAGTAAGCTTTCCTTTTCAATAAACATTTACTCGACTTTGTCGTCTTGACATATATCCAGTTTTAAATACCATATAATTGATTACAAAGTAATATCTCACTGCATTTACATATCTTCGGAGTTTTCGTACATACCTTAATAACTATACAAAGTTCTTAATTATAACCACTGATATATACCTCCAATTTTAACGATGTTTGGAAACTTTTGCAGTGTACATCATCTGAATAGATCAAACTTCCAAGTTTGAGAAATTGCTCCCAAAACATTTTTAAAGGGATCAATTAATTCAGAAACGAGTTTCTACGAAATATACTGTACGCTGATATTTTCTGCATTATGTTTGTATCATTGATGGAAATGTAAATCTCTCGGTAACACACTCTCTACATTTTACTCGAATATCCTCAACATCCGAGTGTAATCTGAAGACATAATTAATATTAGTTTGTCATTACTGAGAGAATTCTAAAACCAAATGGAAACATTTGACTTTGAATTAATTATTTATTCACTTCATTGCATTATACGCGATAAAAAATACGGGAAGAAATTACAAGTTAACGTTAACAGAAAAATTTGGCGGACTTTATAATATAAGTTCATAAATTCGGAGATAAATTAAATTTGCCTATACATTTCAATGCGAGCAGAAATATATAATTGCATGTCTGTATATGTATATATATATATATATATATATATATATATATATTTAGAGAGATAGAGAGAGAGAGAGAGAGAGAGAATTATTATATACCGATGGAGTGAAATAAAAATTAAAAACGACTAAAGTTTTGTTATTATCACTGTAATAACTTTAGGAAAACCGAAAAAGGAATTAACGCGACTCATATATATATATATATATATATATATAGTGATACGACGGTTCTTTTTTAGGTTCGCTTAAAAAAAATACCAAAAATTATTTTATATTTTTTAATATTTTTTTAAAGGTAAAGGCGACCTCTAAAATGTAAAAAGCCTTCTTCTGACATATTTTATGATCATATTAACTCTTAGTGGCGAAGATACAGGGTGTCCAAAAAATAATGGTGTAAAAATAACACTGGTCGACAAAATCGAACTTTTTCTCTCATCAAAGATGTATACACACTTTTCTAAACCAGTTCTGTACGCTGATTCTAAATCTGTTTTCGGTTTTCCTCTAGCACATCTAGCTATCGAAAGTAGTGTGGACACAATGTTGCAAAGGAAATGTTGGCACCAGTGCCAGTGCCAACCCCCTTGTTGCAAGGCACCCCCAAAGGGGGAGGGGGTTGTTGCAAGAGCAACAAGGGTTATGCAACTTGGAAGCGGAGTTATCCCCCGAGAGAAAAAGAGAGGAGAAGGAGAGAGAGGAAGAGAGGTGTTCGCTTGACATGAGCCAAGCGCATATTAAGACTTCAGCCGAGCGGCCGTTGTCTTATAGGTCCCTAATCAGCCAGTCGACTTAATCAGCCAGTGCCTCCATGCACTATCAGCCAGTTGGCACAGTGTATACCACGTTTTGGCACGTACAAACCCATCTATACGCCCAAAAAGGGTGTAGTAAACTTTATACTTGGGGTGTGACAGCCCTCCGGTCCCGAGTCGTGGGATTCTAGAGAAATTGGCTGCCAATTCCTTTAGGTTCTCTCTCTTTCGGGAGGGCGGGTGAAGTCTGTTGTACAAACCTGTCCCGTGGGTTACTAGGACCCCTTCCCATCCCTACTCTGTCCTTTTAGCTTAGGTTAATGATGTTCCCCTCTGACTGCAGAAAAAAAAAAAAACTTTTAGTATTAACTCTTTTTCTCTACTCTTACGATTAGGACCCAACTGCTACCTCATGCGTGGGAAGAGAGGCTTTGGAACCTCTGTAAATAACACCATTTCACTTCAGTTGTAGGTAAATAATTAGAGGGGATAATAGCCGGTAGGATTGTTGACCATTTGGATTCCTACAAGCTACTTGGGGACTCCAACATGGGTTTAGACGGCATAGGTCGTGTCTCACCAACATGCTCGAGTTTTTCCACGTCATGTTGAGTGAGTATGATAAGAGTAGGGCGATTGATTAGAAAGCCTTTGATAAGGTACCTCACCGCCGGCTAATGGCTAAAGTGCGCTTGCTGGGTATTGGTGGGGAAGTAGGTAGGTGGATTGAAAACCGGCTGAAGAATGCCACAAAGTTAATCCCTTCCGTTAGGCATATGGGCTACAATCGACGCTTACGTGACGCGGGTTCAAAGATGTCGATTTTAGAAGCATGTTTAGTTTAAATGATAACCCAACTCGCAACAATGGTTGGAAGTTGGATTTGAAACGGTTTAGGACTAGTATGTGTGGGAATTACTTTACGTACAAGATCTGTGACACGTGGAACAGGTTACCTTCAGAAGTTGTGAACAGTTCCTCTGTGGATCAGTTGAAGAAAAGGTTAGACCAAATCTTGCACACTATTTGAGGGTGTAGAAAATTTTCCCTGGCACCCGTTGCCATTGGTACCTCCTCGGTATGGGCCGCAAGGCCTTTTGAGGTACTTCTTTTCCTTGTAACTCCTTGTAACTTGTAACTCTCTCTCTCTCTCTCTCGCTCTCCCTCTCTCTCTCTCTCTCCCTCCCTCTCGCTCTCTCTCTCTCTCCCTCTCACTCTCTCTCCTTCTCTCTCTCTCTCTCTTTCTCTCTCTCTCCTTCTCTCTCTCTCTCTCTCTCTCACTCTGTATATATATATATATATATATATATATATATATAATTATGCTAAACCTCGTTCTGAAAATTGTGTTTGGCGCAGGAGTTTATGATATCGCAATAAACTTTGATGTTTAACGACCCGCTACATCACACATCTCTGTTGGCGGAAGCAATAGATAATATAGACTTTAAAATTCCAATAAATAAACTTCTTTTCGCAGGAGTTTATTTCGAGATCATAAACTGTGGGGTTAATGATACGTATCCATCTGTTATTTTTTTTAATTTATTTATTGTATCGTATAAGAATTCCAGGATACAATAAACTTTTATAGCGGTGAGAGCAAGCTTCGCGCACTGATGGTTTTCCTTCATAGGTAATTGATTCTGAAATTACCTTCTAGTTATATATTTCCCGATCCTATTTTAGATAGGGCACCATAAACCGATTCACAAACCACCTCATCTACCTCTTTCTCTCTCCCTCTCACTCTCTCACTCTCTCTCCCTCTCGCTCTCTCTCTCTCTCTTGGCCGAATACAAGATAAAAAGCAAAGCGTTTCTCTCTCTCTACGAATGGGAATATCTGACAGGCCCCAGATTTCTCGGGGTAGACAATCACAGCCCTGTGGGCGGAGCCCAGGACCTCTGTTTGGCTGCTATGCAGGCCTACGCGTCAAGCCCCGCCCAAAATTCACCTATAGCCAATAGGAAGCTAGCGTTTCGTGTGTTATAGGTTGATCACGATTCCATTTATAAAAGGGGGCATATTCATCTCAGAGCCTCATTTCAATATTTTTTCTTGCATAGTGCTTTTGAAATATACACCATGAGCGAGTTATATAGCTCCCCCGATTTGTTTGAAGATGACGATTTCTATCCAACAGCTGCGCTCCACATTTTCAACGCGGTGGAACAGAGTGAACTTCTATCCACGCGTTGTTACAGAAATTTGCGATGCATTGCAAGATCCAACGGACAATTCATTTGAAATGTAAGTGATTAATTTGTGATTATACATATTGCAGTTCATTCAATGTTTTTAATTATTGTCCGTTTCCATCGTGGTTATTTCGGCATATATATATATATATGTATATGGTGATGCTATGCAGCTCATACAGTGTTAACTTATAAAAGGCCATAATAAATGCGTTTTGAAAATAGTTTCTGCTTTATTCTCGGTCTATATATAACGTTTCAATCAGTGTTAACTTATAAAAAAGCCACAATAAATTCGTTTTGAAAAATATTTTTAATTATTCTCATTCTCTGTTTCCTTTGGGTTATTTCGGCATATATATATATACTCTATATATATATATATATATATATATATATATTATATATATATATATACAGTATATGTATATATGGTGTTTTATTTGCACATTTCTTGTACAGGTAGGATTTTAGAAATATTAAAAACTTTTAAGAATTGTCTGCGGGTTCGAGACCCGGTGTCGGCAGACGATGTCTTAGGACTCTTACTTTTGAAAACTCAGGATATCTGCTTTTTTATTATAATTTTTAAAATTCGTGGCATTTTCTCTTATTGTAGCTCTTTAATTAAACTTTATTTTTATTTAACTTTATAGAACCGATGCGGAACTTGATCGTGTTATAGCTACTTTTCGTTTTGATGAAAGGGGAATAAGTGATATGGATGCTTTACCCCACAACCAAACCAGCGACCTGAACACAGAGGTCGGGGTATTGGCTCACATCCGGTCCAACGAATGCCAGGTCATCGAGGAACTAATCTAAGTATTTTTTGGGGGTATTTTCATTTAATTTTTTAAATGGTAGAAAACATGTAAAAAGCGGAACCAGTGTCCATTAAATAAGTCTTAATGGTTACAATTAAGCCTTTACACAATATAGATATACAACTTTACAGAATACAGCGGGTGCTAACATATGGGAACCTTTTTTTTGTCTGTCTGCATACCGTTTTATCGTTCATTTCAGTGTCGCACAAATCGAATAATTTTTAAAAATCTATAATTCACTTCCCACGTGACATGTGCATAAGAAATGAGAGGGCGTACTTTCCGTACATGTTGCTATAATATCCTTGAAAGCGATACGGGTTCCATACAATCTCAGGTACGTGGATCTGTTCGATAATTTGCACAACCACAGAATCATTCCAGGGCTGAGTGCCGAGTGAGTCAAAATAGTACATTATTTCCCTATTTTTAAAATAGATTGCAAACCAATGAATCCCCTCACTCCCCACAATGTCAGTGTTAACGATAATCCCGTACTAGTTTCTTGTATTTGGCAATTTCAATATTTCATTCTTCGCAAACACCCCGATAAATTTGGAGTGTGTGATTCGGTCACTTTTCATCGCTCTCTGGAGTGTATTCGCGTCCATTTTAAAAGTCTGTGACCACGTTCCTGAAACGGTCAACTTCTATTAGTGTTTGTGATTCGAGGTACACGAGTACACTAATAGGAACGACTATAGGCTTGGCAAATTCCAACCTGACTGAGATATTCCACTTAAGTGCGTATTTACGCCAGCAGACAAGTCATGCGTGACATCAAATGAATAAATGTTAAATTCTTCGGCAAATTCTTTCTGCATTACGCCGAACCAGAGCTCATCACAGGAACCTGTGTTATGAGCCAGACCACTATAATTTCTCGCGCAGAACGGGAACACAGCGTCTGATGAGTAGTTCATAATCATAGTCCCTCCCAAAGCGATGCCATTTACGTATAAAGTTATATTTTTAAAGCCGAAATTCTCGAGTTTAAAGGCACTCTTTTTATATTTTCCATTCGTCGAGGCGTGGTCCTGCATTCCAATTAATATCCTTTTAGGTAGAACTCCAAGGGCCACGTTTTCTAGTTGCTTCGAGGCCAATCCGACGGGCACCGTATATAGTTTGATCTGTGCCCTGTTAATTGAGTACTTTACTGTGGCGTGTATTAAGTCTTTATCAATTTCTATTTGTTTTGGCGAACTTAATTTCACTCGGCGTACAGGCAAATACGTCTCCATTATGTAAATCGCAATGGGTTTCGCGCCGTCTTCTTGATCAGACCCCAGATTTATGCAGATCTCAGGACTCGTGCGGTTGAGCTTTAACTTCAGATCGATCCCCTTCATAAGCAGTTTCTCCTGGAATGTGAAGTCTGTATGAAGACGTCCAAAACCCTTGTATATCTTTTTTTTAGAATTTTTAAATTTATCCTTTATACCATTTTCATCTTTAGTCTGATAAAAACCCTCGGCTGTTAAAAAGGTGTCCTTCGCTTCTTTTGAAAAGTTGAGGACATTTTCCAGATAGGCTCGTAGGTGATAATACCCCATTCCTGCCGAGATGTTAACCTGATTTAAATACACCTCACACTGGCTGAATATGGAGTGTCAAAAGTTGGTTTCAGGGTATGCTAAGTAACTATCATCGCAGTCCGTTCCATCTGAATGGGCTATACGCAGTTTAGCGTACATGTGCATGCACGCGGGTCAAAAAATTAAGGATCTGAGCTTGGTATCACGAATTCTATAGGGGCACTCGGCGAACTAATTGTGTTTAATGGGTTAATTGTAATAAAGTCGCTATGCTCAATAGAGACCTGAGTGGGGGGCATATCAAAGAGAGAGAGTTCCGATTTACAGCATCGTGAACTACACGGATGGATGAAACGCGCCATGACGAGTCAGAAATAGTTCCACCACTCTCGACAACTAGTAAACAGCCTATGATTCGTGAGAGTAGTGTACTCAGCTTATATCAGTTAAAAAAATGATCAGCCATAGACTTCATACGCTTAGAGCATTTCTTTTTTTATTTCCTTTTACGTTTAGCGCCACGTGATGGTAACCCCTTCTTCCTGGCAGCTCTCTTCTTTTCGCCACCACGCATTTTTCTCTTTGCATCTTTGATGATTTCGTCCCGTGTACGTTTTAAATATTTTTTTTAGAGCTTCTTTAGGCTTAGTTCCACCCATTATGTCTTATGCCGCGTTAAAACCTGTTTGTAACGCCTTCCTCCCTAGGTATCTAGCACCCTTCTTCAACAGTGGGACAGCGGTGCGTAGAATAGATGAAAAAATGGATCCAAGCCCACTCCCACGCTGATATCTCACCCCTCGATAGACTGTGAATTGTCTTCGGCTCATTATAAACGACGAAAGTGTAGTCACTAAGTTCCCATCACCGAATGGGAAATTTTTTCCTTCAATCGTTCTTATATATATCGAGATGTAGGTTAATAGATTAGTCGTAACATTCACATAATGAGGCTTGTTATATGTAATGCTCAAATTTTTCCCTCTATGGTTGGGATGTTTGCAATGCGCAGTAGGCGCGCATGGGTGTCCCCAACAAATTGGTGCTCTACGAAATTGCTGTAAATATAGCACATGTCTGGGGTTGGAGAGCTTTCAACCAATTTCTCCATCCTCAATTGATACATTAAGCTGGACAAGTCATGCTGTGCCTCGTGAAAGGTATCTCTTTAGAGAGCTGCGCTATAGCGGCCCTCGGCCACAATTGTGAACAGCTCTTTATCTTTAATATTTCTACTTAGCGTTGATTTTAACTTCAATGTGCATGCAGGCGTGTCTATGTTTACGACTTCAAAAAGTAAATCACACCCCTAAGCGGGTTATTTACAAAATATTACAAATTTTGAGTGCTGTTCCTTATATTTTGTTTTTCTTCTTCTACAGAACCGTGAATGACGACGATGTACAGGCCCCCATCATCGACATCACAGACAAACCCGATGACCGTGCAGCTACAGAACCCTTCCCCGCTGACGAACCCTCACCAACGACACCTGTTGCATGCGGCAGTTCAAAGCGGAAGCATGATGAAGAGCCCTCCACGTCAGGAATAAAGTTTTTTTAACATCCTTAATAAATATTAAATAACCTAACCTATCCTAACCTAACCTAACTACATTATTTTTAACATCCTTAATAAATATTGTTTTTTTAACATCCTTAATAAATATTGTTTTTTTAACATCCTTAATAAATATTGTTTTTTTAACATCCTTAATAAATATTTGTTCAAACTTATTTTGTTTCTTTCATCCAGTTTTTATTTGCTTGCTGTCGCTCAATTGTTTTGCGCTCTTTTGTTTTTGCGCTCTATTGTCTTGCGCTCTTTTGTCTTGCGCTTAATTGTCTTGGCGCTCAATTGTCGGCGCTCATTTGTCGGCGCTTATTTGCCCTGCGCCCAATTGTCGTGTAACGACTGTGGAGGATGGTATAACTTTCGAGTTGGTGCGCACCGCTACCCCCACCCCTGCCCTGACTAGAAATCGGTATGTGGTCAGGGTTGAACCTGGATCCCTTTATAGCAACGGACTGCTACGCGTAGTTGAACGTATTGTGAAGTTTGCCCTTCAGAACCGCGACGAACGTGAAGTCCGGACGAGGTTATCCTTCAGGTTCGGATCAGATGAGGGGGGCGATTTTTTGGGTAGTAATACCGTTCAGACATTTGGCGGCTGTAGACATAGAATATATCTTGGGCCGTATAATGCAAGCCTCTCAAAGTGGCACATCCTTCAATATGGACAACTTCATGGTAGATATTGACAGAGTATTCCGGGTTGCGGGTCATAGTGCCACACCTTATACTCTTAATTTCAATTCTCCGGTTATTTACAAAAAGCATTTAAACGTCGATCGTGGTTGTGGTTTTATAGCAATAATCTTAGCTCATATGTTCACTGTGCTACATACTTGGACGCCAAAAATATGTCTGCCCACGGTTGTGCAGACTACACGTAAACTGGCTTCAGACTGTAAGCTTGAGTTTGAGTGTAATATGGGTCCTGAAGAACTGATAAGGGCCGAGCAGGAAATGAATGCACGTATAGTCGTATTTGGAATGGATGATCGTCGTAGGACTGTGTATGCTTTTAAAAGCAGCGTGAGAGATCGTACAAGATCTCTACTTATTTTAGGCTTGTTAGGAACATCGTATCTCCCAATCCGTAACATAAGGGCTCTCTACGCCAGTTATGAAAAAAGTCGAAAATATGGAAGGCATCATGATTTGTGTAAGGGATGTCTCGAGTTTGCTGATGATATGGTGAAACATTGTAAAGATTGCTACATGGTATGTGAGCAGTGTAAAAGCCCCAAATGTGAAAGTCGTGTAGTTGAAACAGAAAAGAGGGAATGTAATATGTGTAGACGTACAATTTTCAAAAATAAATGCTTTGAGCTCCATAAATCAAATGGCACTTGCAGGAAAATGAGGATTTGTAAGTGCGGTATGTTTCACATGATGGATAATTGGGGGAATTTCAAACATAAATGCGGTGAAATTCACTGTTCTACGGGGCTCCAATAAACCTTAGCCCCCCCCCCATGGCCTAAACCATTGCAGGTACAGTAAAACTAAACATACCTTACAAAAGAGAATTTAATCCTGCATTTAATGAGAAACAATTAAAACTTGGTGTTCCCGCCATTGGCTTCCAAGGCAGCTTGAATTCGCTTTGGGTAGCTTGCCAAAAGTGACGTGAATAGATCTTGATCGTTACGCAAATTTGCTAAAACAGTTTCAATGTGTTGCGTCATTGTATCCTTCGAAAATCGATTTGCTGCAGGTTCTTGAAACAAGAAACATTCAACCTTGTCCTTCATAACTAATCCAATGTGTTCACAGACGTTCAGGTCAGGAGAATATTCTGGTCATTCTTCATTTCTAAAGAAATCGATCTCATGGTTCCGCAGCAACTGTTGAGTGACTAATGCCTTAAAGCAGGGGGCCTTATCGTGCAGAAGTTTGACCTGATCGACATCCATAACATTGTTTGGGTTTCTTAGAAAAGGAATGACATACTGGGATAGAATAATATCACGAAAATACTGTCCATCCCAACTCTGACCATTTGGCTTCAGCACCCACATGAGCTTCTTTGTAGTGAACAAAACAAACACCAACACAGTCTGGACTTTTTAATAATTCGCGATAATGTTCATTGTCATCGATTTCATCTGGTGTTGTGACCCATACTCGATCATTTTGGTAGTTAGGCCGACGTGTTACGTAAACAAAAAATTCATCGGAGACAGCTAAATGCATGAAATCATCCACATTCCAATCTTCAAGATAATGGGCAATCCACATTCTGTCATCGATGTTAAGTTGAGTTTTTCTTGGCTTTGGAAGTTCATGCCAAGGCTTTAAACCTTGCCTATGACGGTACAGGCGAATGATCTCACCACTAACGATCTTTCCTCTCAACACTTCGATCTCTCTAGAAAATTTAACACAGCTGTTTTTCCGCTTACGCATACCGCTTTCAATGATGTCCTTTGTTTCCTGAGAGAGTGGCAAATTTGGGCGCCCAGATTTGGTTGTATCCATTTCACATTCATCCAAAGTTTTATTCCAATTTCTTTTGACGAAGTCCTCACTTCTTCGCAACTTTTTGGCAACCCATGAACGTGTTATAAAGGTGGCTCCAGCATCACGAGCTTCCCGAAATGTTATTTCTCGTATGCGATCTATCACACGTTGCCTCTCCGAATCACCAATTAATTGAGAAGCCATTATATTATCACTTTATCAGCTAGAGTAATTTTAATACCTGCAATAAATAATTTTATATATTTTTATAATCACTAAAAACTATTTCGATATAAGTAAACATGTAAGCTGCAAATGGGGAGCTAAGGTTTTTTGGAACCCCTTACATGTCATGAAAAATATAAGGCGGATGGATTGAAGCATGTTTGTTATATGAAAGATGCTAAGCCTAAAAATAGGCCTTGTATAACGTGTACTACGATGTAGAAACTTACACGAACGCTGAAACCAAAGAGGCCATTCCATATTTACTCGTAATTCAGACTATCTGTGATGAGTGCATGGAGATCGAGTGTGATAAGTGCCACAAATGTGGAAAACGGACAAACGTTTTTAAAACGACTGCACACGGCAGCCCTGTGAAACTCTTTGTATCCTATATTGTCAAATTAGCGATCAAGTTAAAAAAAATGACTGTGGATATTCTTGCCCATAACGGGGCGAAATTTGATACACAGTTCCTTTATAAGAAGTTGCTTGAATACGAGTCGTCTGCGATATTTACAGGTGATCCCTTGAAAAGAGGCAACAAACTAATACAGATGCAGATAAGAGGTAATGTACAGTTTAAAGACACCCTGCTGTTCACACCTTGTAAATTAGCAAAGCTGCCCAAGGTCATGGGCGTAGCCGCTGAAGTTTCAAAAGGGTATTTCCCTTACACATTCCTCACTAACGAAACTTTGAATTACGTAGGACTACCTCCACCCAAACATTACTTTAACTACACCAACATGAGTGATAGTGAGCGTGAAGATTTTGACCGCTACTACAACAGTTTTAATGAAGCTAGTCCATACAATATAGCCGATGAATGTGAACGTTTTTGCGTGAATGACGTACGTGTACTTCGAGTATGCTTTCAAGCCTTTAGAAGGATGTACATAACCCGTTTCAAATGCGATCAGCTGCAAGTAGCGACCACGATCGCTTCATTATGTTTTATAGTGTTCAAGAATAACTTCATGCCTAAAGACACCTTAGCAATCATTCACAGAAACAACCCCGCAGTTATGGGCACAAGGCTATTTACTGGCTCATACTCCTACAGCAACAGACCGGGGTATACATAAAACATGCCTGTAACACGGGTAACCGTTGAGGTCAATGGTCGTGTTTTTTGGGTTGACGGCCGAAATGAGGATCCAGCCTTTGGTGAGAAGACTGTGTATTCCTTTAACGGCTGCTGGTGGCATGGATGCCCGCGCACTGAATGTGCCGTCACAAGGGACCTTTATGGAAGATCGCCCGCCGACAGCCTCGCATGGACCCGTAACCGTGATCAACTTATAGGCTCCCAGTTCACTCACAAAATCGTGTCGGAGCATGAGTATGATGCACAGATGGAAACAGATGCCCAGTACCGTGAAGAAATAAGGGCCATCAAACGTTCAATGGTGTTGGACACCCTCAAATGCGGTGACAGCTTGTTTGGAGGGCGCATAAACCCATTCGAGCTATACTTTCCGCCTACGGAGGGCGTGAAACTCCACTACTACGACTTCTGCTCTTTATACCCCTACGTGATGAAGAACAATCCGTACCCAGTAGGTGCGCCTGAAAAAATGGTGGATCCCACCATACCAACCATCGAGGAGTTTTCAGCTAACTTGAATGAGCGCTACTTTGGACTCTCTTTCGTAGACTTGCTCCCCCCTCGCGATTTATGGATGCCGATCTTACCCGTCGTTATAGATCACAAGCTCATGTTTCCCTTGTGCGTGAAGTGTGCAGAGGAGAACAGCGGTGATTGTAACCATACAACCAATCAGCGTAAGATCAGAGGTGTATATACAAGCCCTGAGCTGGCCCTAGCCGTTCGGCATGGGTATAGAATATTGAAGTTATATGAGGTGTGGAGGTTTCAGAAGCTACCCAACCTTTTCACAACATCTATAAACGCTTTTTTGAAGGATAAAGTAGAAGCATCAGGATATCCGCGAGGGGTTGATACCGAAGATGAAAAAACGGCTTATATTCAGCGTTACCGTGCCCATGAAGGTATACAGCTTGACCGATCCCAAATTGTTAAGAATCCTGGCAAGCGCTTTAGTGCAAAGTTGTGTAAACAGTCTTTGGGGAAATTTGCACAGAATACCGGCAAAGGGAACGTCATTTGGCACAAAGTTATAGTGAAGTCTGGGATTATGCCAACGCTCCCGATAAAGAGGTTATGGAGATCGTGAATGTAGGTAATACTTACATAATAAAGTACAACATCACCGAACTGGCCACAGATACCTCACGGGTTACAAACATACCTGTAGCCAGCTTCACAACGGCCTACGCCCGCATCAAACTTTGGGGTCTACTGCACTCTCTTGGACGGAGGGTGCTGTACGCTGACACAGATAGCGTGATATTCACAGCGAGGGAGGGTGAATACATGCCTGCTATTGGGGAATTCCTCGGAGAGCTAACTGATGAGATCAAGAGTATGGTGATGGTGCATACGCAGACTCGTTTGTGTCAACAGGGCCAAAAACCTATGGGGTACGGGTGAGGGTAGGGGATGATATGAAGTATATCGTGAAGGCTAAGGGTATCACGCTTAACCATGCGAACCGTCGAGTCGTTAACTTTGACTCGTTGAAGGATCTAGTGTGCTTGGAAGATGAGGGTGACCAGCCACCCAACTGACTGTGGGGACGCACAATTTTCGGGCGCAGAAACTGGGTGTGTGAAGGAACTTAGATGCACGAAGGTATTCTGTAACACCTATAGGAAGCGTTACCAGGTGCCTGGTACCTATGATACCGTACCCTTTGGTTACCTTAATCCTTGATTGTATTTATATATATGTGTATTGTTAACGATATGTTTATTTATCACGTATATTTGCTTCAATTAAGGTTTCATTTTCTCCTTTGCATGCGTGCGTGTGTGTGTGCAGTAAAAATCTAAGCTCCACCCACTGTAAGATCGGTCACGTGACTCCTACCACTACCTGAGCATATCTCCATCCCAGCGTGCTCAGTTGATCTCTGCATACCTTTGAACTCAGACGTGTATTCTCCCGCGTAGATGAAAAAAAGTAATGGCTACCTTTAATATTGCGTGTTCAACGTTTATGAAGTGGTATTCGGCAAAGTGCCAAGATGTGGTGGATACTGAAAAACTCCCTACTCCACCCTCCTCTGATACTTTTAAGGCTACATTGAGCTATGCGAAGGACCAGGATGTTCAAATACTCTACGGGTATTCTGGCGAGGGCATTGTAGGTTTTCGTAGTACAAACGATGTATTGAAGTATGTTGTAGACCTAACCTTTATAAAGGCTCACATATACCGCGAAGTAGAAGTCACACGTTCAGACGATAGGCACCGGATATGGATAGTGAGTCTTGTTGATGAGTGGTGTGACAAGCGATATTATGTCATGTTACATCATACCGACTACTCGTACCCTACGGTTGAGAATGTAGATCTTGTCATCATGGAGAATCTTAAATATTTTTACCACTATATCAATATATATCATGACGAGGTTTGTAGTGAGGTTGTGGCTAATGGGCTGTGTGAGTTTTTAACAGACTTTAGAGACGAGTATCGCTTGTTAAACAAAAAGGATAAATATGGGCATATGTTTCTCTCAAATAGTGCACCGGATTGTGAAGATGTTTAGTTTGTGGAAATGAACGTCTGGTGAGTGATAAAACATTAAAGCCGGTATTGCTTCATGTAGCGGAAAATTCTGTTTGTCCAGGGGCACAAGTGTTCGAACAAGCCTGTACACGCTTCAGCAGTTTATGGTGTGACTCGCTCCCCCAGCGAGCCGCCCACCCGTGTACCTCACCCCTCCGAAACAACGAGTTCGAACAAACCCGTACACGTTTCATCAGCGTGACTCACTCCGCCCGTCGAGCCGATCCGTCCTGTGGCTCATAGTCATCTCAGAGCTTGAACCGACTAGACGTGCGAATACGATGGAACTTCCTTTGAGAAGCATTCTCAACGCCTCGTACGATGTCTCCGTGACGAAGTCATTGCGCGTGTTCAGGCGTGAAACCGGCACCATTAACTATGTACTTGAAACGATTTGCAGGCAAGCAAACTCTGGTAAACGTAATGTTATTTATTTAAGTGTTGAGGAGATGAATAGAGTCTTCGTGATAGTTGAGAAGTGGGGAGAGGACCGTTATAAAATACCTGCAGGTGTAGGTACAAGAAGAGAGCAGATTAGTGATGCCCCCTCATATGCCGTTGTTTGCACGTTGTGTATAAATAACGATCAGCCATGCATTGATATACGACTGATGTGGAAGAATGCATCTGATAATAACGTTCTTGTCCCTACGCGAAACCGTTTCATCCTCGACAGAATGTTTGAAATCGTCGGATTCCGCAAGCTGAAGCCTATATTAGACGCTCGTGTTACGGATATGATTTATTTTGACACGGTTCTTGAATACGCATCCACCGCTCTGCTCGACGGATTTATCGAATGTAGAAATGAAGAAGGCGAGAATGGTCTAGAGCTGGATGCATATTTAAAAGGTTTAGACTCTTCGAAATATCCCGAACTTTGGTACAAAGCACTTGAGCGGTACAGGGCAGAGCTTGCCTATACTGTTCACCCTGAAGAGCTGTATCTCTTTATAATGAGTAGCTGTCGTTACGACTTGGAAGATTATTTCAATTGCCACTATGCAGAGTGAAGAAGAGTTCACGATTGAAAAGCTCGGGACGGTAAGAAAAAACCCTCGATTGGAAAGGAGTGTTTATAAACTTGTCTTTAATAATGATGTGGTTAACGATGACCTCTTCGTGCGTGCTTTTGATTGTATTCTAGCCGTGTTTAAAGATAACTTGCCAGCCGAATGTAAAGTGGGCACAGAAATAGTATTGAACGATATGAAAGCCATTTATGTCGAGATTGAATCCATTAATTCGTCTAAATAAAGAGAATGATGTAATGGTGTTTTATTTAATTATTTTTGTTGTACATGACATTTAATTACAGCAAATGGTTGCCTTCTAAAACGGATTTCTAAACCAACTGCCAAAAATATCTGGCTAGCAAAATCTGGCAAACCTAATAATGTACACCTGAACAAGCCAATTACGCCTTCTAAATCATCTGGCTGGTTAAGCCAGAATATCTGCTTTAATTAAATAAATAGCACAATCTGGCAACTCAATAATGTACACCTGAACAAGTCATTTACGCCTTCTTAGTCAACTGGCTGGTTAAGCCAGAATATATGCTTTAATTAAATAAATAGCGCAATCTTGCAGCTCAGCCAGATAAGCCAACTGGCTGATTAAACCAGCTGACTGATTAGGAACATATTAAGACAACGGCCGCTCGGCTGAAGTTTTAATATGCGCTTGGCTCCTGCCAGGCGAACACCTCTCTTCCTCTCTCTCCTTCTCCTCTCTTTCTCTTGGGGGATAACTCCGCCTCCAAGTTGCATAAGCCCTTGTTGCTCTTTCAACATCCCCCTCCCCCTTTGTTGCATAACATCTTGCAACATTCCCCCTGCCCCCTTTGTTGCATAACTTTTGCAATATTGAACAACATTTTCAATTGCATTGCACTTTCTCCTTTTGCACCCACACTACTACCGAAATATGACTTGTTTTAATTTCAACAAAAATTTTCGTAAAACTACAACTTTATTGATATAAAGAAATGCACACCAACTTAAAAACGTTGCGAGTACGATTTTCTTTTGTAAACCTTGTCCGGATCGTCGCGGTACAACATCCAGCAGTAGTCTGCCAACATACTTTCGTTCCAGAAACCTTGGTAGCGATTTTCCAATGATTGGATATCTTGATGGAAGCGTTCCCCCCGTTCGTCACTCAACGTGCCAAGGTTTTCGGGAAAGAAATCTAGATGCGAATGTAAAAAATGTATTTTCAAGGACGTGTGACATCCCATTTCTTGAAAAGCATCGAGCAGTTTTTAAACTCCATCTTTGTATGCGGAGACTTGTGGTTACCCAAGAAGTTTCCACAAATCCATTTGAAAGCCTGCCATGCTTTTATTTCTAAGGCATTGAGGCTTTCCTCAAAGCCTTCATCGCGCAGAACCTCCACAAAGATTCCCTCCTTCAATTTCGCGGCACTGATGTTTACAAATTTCTCAACAAGGTATCGAAATCCTCTCGAATTCGCCATGCCCATCGCTTTCACAAAATTTTTCATTAAGCCGAACTTAATGTGGAGAAGTGTCAGGAAAACCTTCTTTGGATCAACTAAAGGAACACACTGGACACTGCCCGTTCCTTGCTCGTATGTGCTTCTTTGATGATGTAATGATCCGCGGTAGCACAGCTGTCCCATAGGCATAGGAAACAACAGTATTTCGTGAACCTTCCTTGTATGCCCATTAACATACCAATGACTTTGAGATCACCACAGGTATTCCATTGATGAGTGCTGTATTGGATTGCTTCGAGTAATATATTCATGTTATCGTACGTCTCCTTTAGATGAACGGAGTGGGCGATCGGGATGTATGGCTTTAAGTTCCCATTATGCAGGAGAACCGCTTTCAAGCTTCGCTGTGAGGAATCGATGAAGAGGTGCCACTCAGATGGTGTGTGTACCCGTGATAAGTTCTCGAAAAGTCCATTGATATCATACTAATAGCAGAGCGGACCGTTTACTGTAAAGAATGTCGCCAAATCATGGTTTCGTTTTCGATAGTGATACACTCAGACGTTCTTCTCAAGTAAGTGTTTCTGCTTGAGTCTCGAGGAGAGGAGTTCTGATTTCTCTTTGGAGAGGGCTAGGTCTCTAATAAGGTCATTCAACTTGTTTTTAGTAAGCCTCTCCAGCTCCAATTGCTCTTCGTCAGGTGTGTAGTCAAGACAGGCCGAAGGGGTCGCATCTCCGCCAATCGCACCTTCGTCGGATTCCCTTTCGTCTTCTAAAGAATCGAGTCCATTCTGTGGAGGTACCGGAATCGGCATCGTGTCATCGTGAGGAATCGGTCTGATCGCAGAATTTACGTTCGGATAAACGATGTTATGCTTGTTCTTCACGGAGAATCCAGTTATGTTAACATTGCAAAAGTAACAATCGCCATGATGGTCTCTCGGCTCCCTCCATATCATGTGTATAGCGAACGGCATCGACTTTTTCCTTTGGTTCAATCAGTCACGTAATCCATTCGAACAAGCGTACAGATAACATGTGGCGCCCATGCCTTATCTTGGTCGCCTAATGGACAGCCGAAGTATAACCGCTAAGTTTTCCGAAAATCCACCATGATTGTACGCCGTTGTGATTTAGTCGCGAACGAGCCGCACACGTAACAGAAATTGTGGGGTGATTTTTACACTTTCGAGGCATGATAATCGATGAGCAGGTTGATGTAAATTACCTAAAAAAATAAAATGTGTAAGTGGGTGACACAAAACAAAACACAACACAATTAGACATGTGACTGTTACGCCAAAGAATAAAAGGGTGTACATGTGCAACGTTTGCAAATCTGTGGCCAGCAACTGCTCTCCCCTAAAATACCACATGACAATCTGCGGAAAGCCTAAGTTGAAACGACAAAATGCCACACATGAGGGTACAGAAACGGTAAAGCAAAAACTTACACCTAAGCTGCAACGACAAAATACTTCGCTACATGTATAAAGGACGCATATTATATATTGTATTTTGTATATATAGTATTATACATTATATTATATATAGTTGTATGCGTATTATATATATCATATTTATTATACATATTATGATCGGTCTCATCTCGAAAAGTAAATGTGCTGGAGGAAAACCGAAAACAGATTTGGAATCAGTTATCTAGCCCATCCATAATTATATATGATGAAAAATACTTGCTGACCAGTGAAAAAATTGGTCAATTTCCTGATTAATCAATATGTACAGTCCTTTGCAATAGTTCCCTCCACTTTCTCCGAGATGTGGCAGCAACGCAGTCCCTCTTTCTCCCCCACCCTCACTTCCTCCCTCTCCTCCTCCGCGTTTCCCTCTCTCGTCCTCCCCTTCTCCTTTTGCTACACCAAAAACGACGATATTACGAAATCAAACCGTATACATGGAATAGAATAATAGCTGAAACTAATCATCATAATGTAGAGGAATACAACACTTATTTGTAAGTGTTAATATCGAATCACGATATGACAAAAAGTATTGCATCAAGAATGATCCCAGAATCCGAAGGACACTGTAACTCCGCGTGTCAGATTACAATTCGAATAGCATCTAATTTTAAACTGTGATTTTGACCCAACGACGAAATATATTAAATAATATATATTAATATATACGTAAAAATGAATAATTCTAACATTCATTTTTGCATATATAAAGGCCAAACTCGCGTGACACTCAACACTCAACTGTATATAAAATGCAACTTTGGAAAAAGTTTTAATTTTCTTTCTATTTTATTTTTGCTAAGTAATTGATGAATTATTTCTTTTTTAAATTACCTAATCATTTTTTAGAATAATCTTAATCATGTAATCATGTTAAATTCTGCAATATTAATTTTTTTACACATTCTCTCTTAGTTGCAAAAGAAGAAATCATAAATTGCCAAAACTCTAAATTAACACTTGATTTTTAATTTTAAGCATTTAATTTTGGCTCATATGCATGTTTAATTTTAATCCATAATAAAATGCCTACTGTATTTCAAACTCCATTTTTAGTTAACTCGGCAAATCATGATAAAATCAGATCTATGAATATACTGTTTAAAAGAAAAATATGACTTCATCTTCAAATATCTTGCTTATCTGCCAGTATGCTGTTATAGCCAAAATTTACCTTTATTTTAAAATATTTTGCAAAAAGAAATTCAGCCGATTGAAAATAAAAAACAAAACAGATCAACATTAAATAATAATGATGTCGCTAAATCATTAGGATATAAACTCTTGTAATTTTTCAAATTATCATTCTGATTATTCTGATCTGAGCTAGAGGCAGAAGTATTACCTGCAATATTTTAGAAGCAGTAAAATTCAATCAGAGGATCTCTGAAGGCCTTCGCCTCTGTTATGAGGGGATACCCTTCCTTAAGTTCTTCACCCCATTTATGGGGACACACTATCCTTAATGAAGGACATTTTCCCCTTGAAGGCCCATTGCAGGGCCCCACCTCCTTCGAAAAAATAAAAATAAAAATTTTTAAAAAAATTTTTAAAATTAAAATTTAAAATTTAAAAATTAAAAAGGATTCATTCACGCCTTCCTTCATGGTATTTAATAAGACAAAAACAGACAAAAACAAACAAAAACAGACAAAAATAAACAAACAAACAAACAAACAAACATTCGAGTACTTTTTAAGCAGCGTTCTGTTGCGTTCCGTCGTGTTCTTGGGGCACCGCTAGTTTCATCTTTCTGGGAGCGTTCATGCAGAAGATCCATTTCTGGAGCACCAGGTTTCTGCTGATACATATACAGTGTATATATATATATATATATATATATACATATATATATACAGGGTGTCCCATAAGTCCGGCATCATAGGAGAAATTCATATTTTTCTATTTCTACAAACCATAATTCATATTTTTCTCTTTCTACAGGCCATAATATCTATGCTCGGGATGCCAATTTCCCGTCCACCATTCTGTTCAGTGACGAGGCTGCTTTTTATGGAAATGGTGAGGTAAATAGACAGAACACCCGCTACTGGTCTCAAAACAACCGTCACTGGTATACCTCTTCAAAGGAACAAGGTGCATCTTGGGTGATGGTATGGTGTGGCATTTGGAAGGATCGCATCATAGGCCCCCTCTTTTTCGATGAACATGTCACTGGAGGCACCTACCTACGTATGCCCAAGGAAGAAGCATTTCCCAGTGTCTTGAACGAAGAAGGAAATTTCCCAACATGGTTCCAGCAAGACGGCGCTCCTGCACATTACAGCACCCAAGTAAGGGAATACATGTACCAACAATTCCCTGGTCATTGGATAGGACGTCGAGGGCCTGTGGAATGGCCAGCTAGAAGCCCGGATCTCACGCCACTAGATTTTTATCTCTGGGGCCACTTGAAAGCGCTGGTATACGCAGAGAAAATTCGGAGTGTTGAACATTTGCGGCAGCGCATTATTGGGGCATGTAACACCATTACTCCCGACATCATTCACCGTGTGCTTGCTGACTGGGTATCACGTCTGAATTTGTGTATTGAAAACAATGGTGGACATATTGAGCACGTTCTGTAAATAAAAGCTTTTGTTTTGCCTTTTTTTATTATTTATCCTATGATGCCGGACTTATGGGACACCCTGTATATTAGGGTGGTCCATAATTTCACTTTTTAAAATTTTTAATGGTCCAACATGCTAATGTTATGGGCATTGGTGGAAGAAACAACATGGTTACCAGTTTTTGGAGTTCTGGTAATATCAGACCCCCCCCCTAATTTATATTGCATAGTAAAAAACTTAGTAAAAACGACATCTTTTAAGCATTTTTTTAAGATTAATCATATTTAATCTTAAATAAAAGCATATATATTGCATATCAATTTATTCAGAAATCAACTTTGCACATTTTGGTGTATAAATTGATTATTTATTCATAATAGTATACATAGAAATGTTCTATAACAGCTGATTAAGCCAATATTTTATGTTTTTCAGATATCCAATGATGTACATAGTAATGATGCATTTTTCACTTGGTTGATTCTAATCTTATTTTAAATGAATATCATGGCTACTCCTAAGAAATTAAATATAAAGTTAAGAAAAAGCAGTTATGATCCAATTATTGGTAATGTTAAAGATAAACTGATTCCTACAGGACTATTCCAGTTACCATCCCAATCAGATGCACTTTAGCATTTCTATCATTTAAAAAGAAATGATACGGTTATGAACAATAAAGAAAAGGCTGCAACAGTTGTACTTAATAAAGTTAAAAAATTCTGGGACTTAGCTGGCATTAAAACGCAAGATATTTCCAAAAGCAGAAGACCAAAAGAAAAGATTCTGACTTTAGTTAATGAGTATGAAACACTGAAAAAACACAAAAACATAAATACTTTCGAAGATAAAAAGGATATTTTTTGTAAAAAATTAGATATGCTACTGGATATATCGGCAGCAGATGCTATTGAAACAATAATGAAAGACAGAATGAGAACAACAAGAAACAAAAGCGAAGATATAAAATTCCTTGAAGATCAAAGAACTATTAGGAATATGTACGTCTCCAGCCTTCATAAGTCTTATGTAACTCGGACAGAAAGACGAAACCAAGGAATTCGACATAACGTAGAGAGAAAAGAAAAACTCTTAGCGGACATGGATGCAGGACCCATTGGTGAACAAATGAATATCCCACCTGATGATGACATTCCTATAGATAATGATGAATCAAGTAATGAATCAAATGATTCCGACTTTCAACCTTCGGATCAAAGAAATCCTAAAAAAAGAATTCGCATTTTCGATTCTCAAATGGTTTCTGACACGGCTGATAGGCTGAATCTCTCGCATAGCCAAAGAACAGTTTACGCTGCATCAGTTGCCTCAGAATTAAATATAAATATACATGACATGAGCCTGTCAAAGTCTACTTCTAAACGTTCATGTAAAAATACAAGAGCATCTAGTGCAAAATAACTTACTAGTGCAAAACAACTTACGGCTAACAAATACAACTAAGCTGTGTCAGTTAATTGGTGAGGGTTCTTCAATTGTTTTCCAATGCTTGGGTACTAGTGGTGGCTGGTTAAATGAACTTGTTACTTCTTGGAAAAATTGCAAATCTTTCCAAGTTATGGAGAACTTTGTCAAAAATATGAAAGTTGTGAATGATCCTGCCAAGAGAGCAATGAAGCTGATTGAAGATTTCAAAGACAGAATTGTTAATGATGAATCACAAAAACAATTTCTGGTAAAAGTTATAGAGCAATATCGACGCCTTCTTCTAGACTTCAAGAAAAAATCTTTGGCTGAAATGTATAATTATGTTAAGTGAGCATTTATTGTGTCATGTTATGCAGAAGTATTTATCTTTTTAATTAAACTTTGGTATAATTTTTAAATCATTGTAAAAGGAATTCATTTTTGTTTAAAAATAAATGCAAAAAAAAAAAAAAAAAGATGGGGCCCTGGAATCAGGTTTGTTCCCACTCGAAATATACTGTAGCTGGCTTGATAAGCTGGTCTAATTTCGAGCCCATCGCCGCGAAGCTGCCTGGGATGATGCTTCAGGGTGGCGGTAACACCCCTAGAATATATAATTAATTAAAATAATATATTATTACAAAGAAAAAATAATATAGTCATATGTTTATTCAAAGAGAAGCGGAAAAACTTTCGTTTTCTCAGTCAAATTTTTAGGTCCCATATAAATTGGGGAGGTGGGGGGAGATCTGATATTACCGGAACTCCAAAAACTGGCAACCATGTTGTTTCTTGCACCAATGCCCACAACATTAGCCCGTTGGACCATTAAAAATTTTAAAAAGTGAAATTATGGACCACCCTAAATTATATATATATACAAGTAAATGTACCCAACATATGTATTTTGTATATAAGAACTGTAGTGTCTGGCAAATAGCAAAGATTTCTTTAACGCTATCCGTGATCTCATCATTTCGACTTAATATATTAATAACGATACCACACAAAATAAAATTAGAATAAATACAGTTAACTCATAAAACCGTTTTCTTCTCTCGTTCTAATATTTGTATTACGAAATGGATCCAGAAACTATTAACTAAATTAATTTTAAGTTCTTTTATCTAATATAAGGGGAGGCTAATATATTTCAATCCATTCGTAAAGTAACGTGGTAACAATCACCATGAACAGCAAATATTATCACTATTATCATACCTAATTTTATATATATGTGTATATATATATACATATCAGGCCTGGCTCAGGACGGTACAAGATGAGCCGGGCGTGCCTAGCTATTTACGGTGGAGAGCGCAAGAAAGCAACTCGCTCCTCCACCAAGCCAGACCTAGAGGCAGGGCCACCAGCTTGACCTCCGTGTGAAGAGAGACCAACGCACGAAACAACATAAGGTTTATCATTCCTTTTAAAAACACTAGGATGAACGCGAATACATGCATTTCATATTTCATAAATTCAAATATCGATATCTTCCTTCATTTTCATATAGTTCATCCAGTTAACCTACAACAGCTGTTCTAAGCTATGTATCTGTAAGATAAATTTAAAGAAATGCCAGCACAACTCACCCATTTATATTACTAATTACGTCAAGTTGTGTAATATAACTTTAAAACCATAAAAATACATTTTCAATAACAGCCTAGCAATGCATATTCGGATAGATTCAAAAACTGAATCATCAAATCTCTCTCTAAACAACCACTTAAACATTATTATTATTATTATCATTATTATTATTATTTATGTACAAAATTATTTCAATTAAACATTTGATTTTCTTCAAAACAGTTGGCAACTCAATCTTTTAACGTAGGTATAAAGGAAAGTAGCGAGCACGTAACCATTATGCTGTTTAATTATACTATTTCAATTCCTATAGCCCTATTAAGTTTATCAACATCATCATACCATAAGCAATATAACGCACACACACACACACACACACACACACACACACACAAATATATATATATATAACCAAGTAAAGAGGTTTGTTCCAAAAAACAACTTTCTTAATATTTCCAATTAATAGAAAACGACTAGTGAGTTTACGGGGCATACTCTGTATTTAATCTCGTAGCAAAGATTGTTGTCTAAAAAATATCGCCCAGTCTTTCATGGAACAATACCATTAAAGTAATTGAATACGTATCTTCAGTAATAAAACCAGCAAAGATCTTTCACTACGCTGTCGCTTCCGATTACACTGGTATGCATATGAAATTTTTTTGTCTGCTGTGAGGGTTTTTTCAACTCATATTATATAATTCGACCATGCTGAATTCGAAAATGACATTGGTTTTCCTCAATCAGGTCAGGTTTTTTCTCTATTGGCCATTTATTATAAGTCCAATTTTATCCCCAAATTTATTGATTTTTTTAGCTTAAACACACTAGATACGAGTAATATTATAAGAACACTCGTGAAAAATGAAAACATTGTGTGAATAAATACTTTTATTCATACAATGAATATGGAAAAAAGTTTATTGAGGAAGGAATGAAGTTTTTTGGCTTTCCGTCTGTGTTTTTCTTCGGGCACGTCTCGCTTCAAACACCAGCCAACAAAAGTCGCCAGCATATTGATATCCCAGTTTCCCTGGTACCTCTCTTCCATTATTTGATATCTTGGTGAAATCGTTCACCTGTTCCTCACATATAATCCCGCAATTTTCAGGAAAATAGTCCAAGTGGGACCACAAAAAGTGCATTTTTATGGACATGCGCGACCCATGAGCTTGAAAGCTTCCATCAGTTTTCGACAACGGACTCGTATTCTGGACTTCTACGCTTGCCAAGAAAATCAGTGACAAATGATTTGAATGCCTGCCAGGCATTCTCTCAGTTGGAGTCATTGCGTTTTCGAACTGAGTATCCTTGATCAAAGTTCGAATTTGAGGACCATCAAAACCCAGCATTTAGTTCAGCATCAGATATATGAGGAATTTACTCTCGAGATATCGAATGCTGAACCCTCCTTATTCATTGATTTGATGAAATTTTTCATCAAGCCCAGCTTAATATGAAGTGGTGGGAGCCAAATTTTTGTTGGTGTACAAGGGGCACTGAAACGACATTATGCGACCCAGTTCAAAATTCTCTCTGGATGCCCATTCACGCTGTGCATAGTGCTTCTCATCCGCTCGGCTATCCCATTTGCAGAGGAAAACATGGGTATTTCGTGTATCCCCTTGCCATTCCCAATACAAATGCCACAATCTGAAAAAAAATTAAAATATTTAAAGAATTTAGAGAATTTGTTCTATCAGATACAAAAAATATATGCATTGGACTGTATCACTTCTGTGGGGAAGTTAAGTGTTCTTATACGCTCTCAAATAACCTTTGGAAAAACAACATAGTCAATAGCAATAGTTTACTTATGAAATATACCTTCAAAATCTCCACAGATCCTCCAGTTATGTTGGTCGTATACGAGAGCATCCAGTAAAATTTTCATGTTATCGTAGCTCTCAGTAAGTTGTACGGAATTTGCTACAGGGACTGATGCATGACTCCAGATTCCTGGGATCTTGGGAGCATTGCTCCAGTAAATTTGACCATGAGAAAAAGTAAATTTGGGTTTGGGTTTGTTCATCCGCTAGACGTTATGCAATTTTTTTGCGTATACGTTCTTGTACAAACCAATTTTTTAAATTACAAATTTAGTTATTTTAAGTTTAGTTGGTATTCCATATTTAACAATTATTTTTATTTTTTGTTAAGCTTCAATGTTTGATAATTAAAATTTTATTAAAAACGTATATTTTTTTAATATAAAATTATCAGGATGGCTCATGTTCCATTGATCTCGGCCAGGTTTGATAAATTGGCCAGATAATTACTTGTGCGGTTTTAAGTAATCCACCATGACTCGAGAATTGAAAAGTTTAGTTAAGTTTAAACTTACTTTTACTTACTTTAACTTACCTACTTTTACTTACTCTCCTTACTTTTACAAAGTTTAAAGCACTTACTTTTACTTACTTTCATTGTACTATATTTACTTACTTTTACTCACTTTTGACAATACTATATTTACTAACTTTTACTTATTTTGTATTTTTTCAGGTAGTCAATAATCAATAATGGATCCTAATATTGATGAAGTGGAGGGAGAAAAGTGAGGGTGTTAAAAGGGTTACTTTGTGGTCAATGCAAGAACAAATATTCAAAGAAGCAAAACTGGGAGGAACATTTTAATTCCAAAAAAATATTTGTTACAATACAAGAGGTCCCAGAGTTTGGGCCCACAGCTTAGATATTGCAGTAAAGAAATACCAGGATGAAGTGTAGCAAAGAGATACGGCAAAGCAGTCATTTAGTTTGTTCACAAAATGTGCTAGTGCTAGACCTCAGAAAAATGAACCAACTTCATCAACTGCTAATCTAGAAAATGAAACTTTTTCACTAGATGTTTCACAGACTGAAGAAAGTGCTTCTCCTCCACCTAAGAAACAAAAGGTAAGTGAGGAATCTGCGCATCAGACTAACAAAACTGCTTTAGAGAAATTTGAAAATTCCCAAATCCAGAAGACATTGAATGCAATTTTGCGCCTAACAAAAGAAACTCACCAAGCTGTTGTGGTTAATAAAGAGAAGAGTCAAAATATGCCTTCAAGTTCAAGTGTTGCATCCAAATCTAATAAAGCAAAATGCAACAAATTTGACATTTCCATAGCCCATTTAAGCAAGTGTAAATCAATACAAGAAATCCTGAACAATGATTTGATCAAATCTACATTCAAATTGGTGGAAAAGAAGGATCTAGGGCATGCTGATGATTCATTTTCAGTACCAAGTGATATAATGGAAAACATTGCAAATAGTGACACTAATATGCCTGATGTAGATATAGCTGTTGAGGATGAAGATGATGATAATCAAGAAGATATTGATGATGCTTCTGATGATAAAATGTTTACATTATATTGCATAGCTTGCACAGACCCCAAAGCATGTGCTTCAGACAAACATTCTAACATAAAAGGTTACTTCAATGTTAAAGATTTAACCTATGTATGCAAACAAGGAGAAAATCAAGAGAGATGGTTTAGAAATCTGAAAACCCACGTGAAGAGACATTTAATTAAACTTCAGCATCATCAAAGAGCTGCTGTTTATGAAGTGATGAAAACATCTTCTCGGAACACTACTAAACGCATAGAAGACTTATGTGGCAACATCTTATACTACATAATGAAAACAAACACTGCATGGGCTCTATATCCAGTACTTCTAGCTGTATTACATAGGTCAGGTTGTGAGGTTGGAAATTTGAATCATAGCACACATGCGTGTGAGACAATTTGTGAGCTATTAGATAATCAACTTAAAGAACAAACTGTAAAGTCGTTCTTAGAACAAACTTCAGTAACAATAACAGCTGACATTGGAACAATTTTGGGATTAAGCATGCTAGTTGTATTAGTTATGAGTGAAGAAGATAAGACTGTAAAACTTGCTGGGATAAATTTAGTACGCAGCAAATCAGGAGTTTATTTGGCCAATGAAATTTTTGATGTGTTGAAGTCTCCTAATCACTTGAAACTATCTGAAGAAGCAATTAAATCCAAGGTATCTGGAATGGTTGGAGATGGGGCTTTTTGTAAGGACAACGAGACATTTAAAAACGAAATGAAAAAGTTGTTTGGAGAAAATTTCAAATTTCGATGGGACTTAATGCATCTTGTGAACAGAGCCCACGTTGATGCATTGAAGAAAATTTGTAAACTAAGTGAGCTTTTAGACTTTATTCAGAATCACTCTTCAAATCTGAGATCAGGCCTTGACTATACCAATATGGTTCTTGACAATATCATTGGTTTTAAGAGACCAAAACTCAAATCTGATACTCGCATGGTTAATTACGAATTTGATCAATTTGACAGATTTGTGGAAAATTGTGTGTTTTTTCATCATCCACAAGAGAAAGAAATTAGTGCCAAGTTCTATGTATTGATTTCCTATGTAACAAAGATTATGTTGCAAGTAGCTCAAAAAACCACAGTTAGTGCAGAATTTGTAGAAAATATATTTTATAAAGAAGGAGGGAAAACTATGTTAAGAGTGATGGAAACAATTTCCAAATTAGCTAATGGAGGAAATGCAAATGATGTAGTTTCTGAATTTAAGCACGATACCACAGGGCAGCAAAAGGAACTAACAGCTGAGGATTACATCCTAAATGAAGTTTACAAATACATCAAGAAACGTTCTGATTACTACCAGGTTGCTGAAGTTGCTAGACCATCCAGAACCAGATCTGAAAGTAGTTTTACAAAAGACTCAGTGATAAATTGGCTGACAGAATATATAGAACAGCTGTGGAAAGGAATCACAGAGAGATTAAAGCATTTTGATAAAGATGGATCAACTGCCTGGAGTGAAGCACCAGCTGAAGGGACATTCTCCATTCTTGGTTACATTGTTGAACACAAAGGATCCATTAAGCCATCTCATTTGACTAAGCTGTGCAGAATTGTGAAGGAGGGTCCAGCTCCAGGCACTAGATCTGCTGTAATGATCACACAGAAAGCCATTGATCAGTGGCCAAGCATACATGGCGAAAAATTCACAACAAATGCCTACATGCAAGGTCTAACATCGTCCACTGTTGCTGCTGCAATGAATAAATAAACTTAAGGTGAGTTATAAACTGTACATTATTGTATTATTATGTTCAGCTAAAACAATTTGTAATTGGTATGTCGTCAATTCAAGAGTTTACTATCATTAACCTATCTAGTGGTGTAAGGGGAAAAAAAGTAAATTCAGAGTTGTGCTCCAGTAAATTTTTTCAAATCTGGAGTCATGGACTGATGCAACCCTATTCCCAATGTTGAGAAGTACTGCTTTCAAACTTCGTTTAGACGAGTCTATAAATAGCCTCCATTCTGATGCGCTATATGGCAGGCCCAAGGATTCGATTAGCCCCTCAACATTGCAGCAGTACACTAAGGAAGAGGTATTTTCGTGCACTGCAAAAAACTTGCGGAATTCTTCCTCTCGTTTCCTATACCAGGAGAATGTTGTTCCCGGAGCCAGCAAGTTGTCCTCTCGAAGTCGTGAGCCCAAGATCTCGGCAGCTAATTTGGAAAGTCCTAAATCCCTGGTAAGATCATTAAGTTTGGCCTGGTTGAGAGGCCTCGGCTCATTTGAAGCGGTATTTTGAGGTATATACGACTGGGACTGGTCATTGGCATTGGTCATTGATTCATCATCAGAATCATCGAAGTCCAGGGTTTGAGGTGGGTCGGGTATTGGAATTCCAGGACCATGGGGTACAGGTCTCATAGCAGAAGGAATGTCAGGGTATACAACAATGTGTTTATTCTTCTTGTTAACTCCTGAAAATAGAAACACAGAAACATGGATATAAAACTTGCATATGAAATAGAAGAAGCATCCAGACAGTGGCGGCTCGTGAGGGAAGGCTGCGGTCTGTAAGATATGAAATAGGTCGATGGAGTCTGTATATTTTCTTTCTTTTTCATTCATATTGTCCCTTCGGGGACAATATGAATGAAAAAGAAAGAAAATATACAATCATTGTATATGTAAATGTAACTTGTATAACAATATGTATGTGTAAATGTATTTTCTATAACAATATGTATATGTAAATGTATGATTACCATTATGGTGAATATTATGCTATATATGGTGAATATTACATTATGGTGAATATTATGTCAAGTTTCATACGAGGATTTCAAAATATTTAAGAAAAATAAATTTATAAGCCCACCTTGGAGGTTTGTCATGCAGAAATAGCAATCTGTCACGTGATCCTTTCCTTCTCTCCAAATCATGGGAATTCCAAAAGGCAAAGATTTCGCTCTGCCTTTGCTCCATCTTCTCAAATTTTCAATGCACGTCTTGCAGCACATATGAGGGGCGAAATGTTTGTCCTGGTCCCCTAACTTAATTCCAAAGTATGCTCTATACATTGTCTTCACAAATTTAGTGATTTGGGACTGGTTATTTGGCATGGTAACCGTCCCACATATGTAGCAGAATCTATTGGGATCATTTTTACACGCTCTATTCATTATGAAATATCTTATCTATATGCCTGAAAAGTAAAAAAAGATATTATACAAGTGAAACAAGTGATGATAGATGTTGCTGTTCCAATTCCGCTTTGACAAAATCACGAAAAATTATATTTTACTTATGAGGCCATAGCCGGATAACCTGAGCTGATTGAGAAAAACGGATTGCAGATTCGAAATCAGCAGGAAACACTCTATAAGAATCACTTACAAAACCCTTGACAGCAAAATTGATGCATGCCAGTGTTATTTAATCAAACCTGAAAGTTGCATACCCTGCAAATTCTGATCGCTCTGTGCAACAAACCGGGGCAAACCCACACCTGTTTATTACAACTTCTTTCAAAGCAGTCGTAAATCCACTAATCTTTCCTCTGAAGAAGGAGTCACACCAAACTATTTTACGATTTCTAACACCTACAGTATGCAGATATGTGACTGTAATACAATATACGAATTTTATCAGCTTGGTTAATTACTCATTGCCTTTGCATCACACATTCCTCTTGGTACTACCTAAAATTAATTAGCTAGTTACCAGCTAGTGATTAAAAGAATATCATGGTTCAGCAAATATAACGCATAAATTTTGGTCGAAGTTCCAGACCCAAGACAACCATTTCTATAACAGATCGCATCATTGAGACGCATCAAACTTTAATCCACTTATGCCGATGAATTAACTCTATTTTCTACGTACAGTATTTGCAGTTTACTGTTGTATTCTCTGTGATATATAATTATATATATGACTTTTTACTTATGTCTGCGGTTGATTTCTATCCATTCTTCAACAGAATGTACACCATTTATCTGTTGCAAGTTAGAAGTTGGGGATAGGAGGAACCTGTATTATTATTATTATTATTAATTAATATTAGTAGTAGTAGTAGCAGTAGTAGTATTAGTAGTAGCAGTAGTAAAAGTAGTTTAAAACTTATTTTCATTTCTACATAGTTGCCTAGGTAAGCATTCACTACGCCGATGTTAGTATGTAATATATCTGAAACACCGAAATGTACCCAACGGTTGTCTGATGTATGAGCGTACAAACATGATTACTCTTTAATAAACACCAAAGTAGTTCGTACAACGTGTAGAGGCTTACAAATATTAACCAACAACGATATTACAATCATTAAGACTAAATTACCTTGAAACAATGAACGTATCAAATGAAAATTTTCACTTAAAACATATTATTGACTATCATCGAAAAACCTCATTTTATCTATCTATCTGACCATCGATAAACAGTTAGAGAGGTAAACATCCAGACGTTATAGCTATAGATTAGGGCAGCGCTGTCCAACTTGCGGTCCGCGGAATGGACGTTTGCCAAATTTAATTTCTGAATTTTCTTCCCTATTTTGACAGTTCTAGTAGGGAGAACAACATTCAGCGGGTTCCTAAGTCGTATTAACCAACAGTGTATGATTATAGGCAACATCTTGGCCGCGCTTTATAGAAGTTGGACAGCACTGGATTAGGGCATAGTTCTGATTAACCAGTTAATCAGTTAATCACTGTTTCGAATTTAATCATTAATTAATCAAAATATATTTTTAGAAAATGATGGGAAATTATTAATTTTCCTCATAATTTCAGTATCATTTTACCTTAAATTTTGTAATGTATCATTTGAATTTGGCACCTTTTTGCGTGTATAAACTGTGTAATCCACACATGCCTGATTTCTTGAACTAAAGCAAACTAAATGTTTGAGCAAAATGTTTTCTTCGGTCTTATGTCACGCAACAGAAACAATAAAGCTCTTTCTTACTCTTTTCAGAAGTATTTAATTTTTAATCATTTTTAATCGGTTAATCCTTGATTAATTAGAAAATTTCATCATTCATCACTTTTTCCTAAAAATGATTAATGAACCATGCCCTACTATAGGTACAATCCAATTAGAATGCTGAGTCGCTAAAAATTCAGATTTCAGATATGAAAAATCTGAACATCATGTGAGGTGTCTGCGAGTTCAGAATTCTGTGAGCCTACAATATATATATATATATATATATATATATATATATATATATATATCGTAAAGAACGACGCTTGTATAGGAGAACAATCCGCGCAAGATGAGAAGAGAGAACGAACAAATGAAAAAATGAGGTAACCACCCGGGAATCGAACCCGGGATCTTCCGATTGCCGGTCAGATATGATAACCACTACACCATGGTCCTCAGTCGATCAGGAGTCGTAATTCCTCTACATACGCACAGAAACCAATGCCCCGAGGGGGCACCTCCCGCATGCCGTATCTATATATACATTTCAACTGCAAAGAGCACGCAGTATAAATAACGTAAAGAACGACGCTTGTATAGGAGAATATTCCGCGCAAGATGAGAAGAGAGAACGAACAAATGAAAAAATGAGGTAACCACCCGGGAATCGAACCCGGGATCATCCGATTGCCCGTCAGATATGATAACCACTACACTATGGTCCTCAGTCGATCAGAAGTCGTAATTCCTCTACATACGCGCAGAAACCAATGCCTCGAGGGGGCACCTCCCGCATGCCGTATCTATATATACATTTCAACTGCAAAGAGCACGCAGTATAAATAACGTAAAGAACGACGCTTGGTTTCTGCGCGTATGTAGAGGAATTACGACTTCTGATCGACTGAGGACCATGGTGTAGTGGTTATCATATCTGACCGGCAATCGGAAGATCCCGGGTTCGATTCCCTGCTGGTTACCTCATTTTTCATTTGTTCGTTCTCTCTTCTCATCTTGCGCGGATTGTTCTCCTATACAAGCGTCGTTCTTTACGTTATTTATACTGCGTGCTCTTTGCAGTTGAAATATATATATATATATATATGAAATTAGGTCTGAAGGCGCTTAACTTTAATTGGCAGCTCTTTATCTTTCACATAAGTTTAATTTGATGTTAAATTTCTGGTAATGGACTAACGAACACATTAAAAATTTATCTTTCCTCGTCTTTGTCTCTCATCTGGTACTTTTCCTTCTTGCTGGAAGTCCGCATTCATTCAGCCTGCCACAAAGAAGGCGACCGCTCTCAACCCTCTAACGAATGGCCAAATGCTTTGATTTCTTGCCCTTCCAAGTTGTTTAGTCTATCCTTAATGGGAAGATTCTTAAACACCATTCTTCTCACAACCTTCTTTCAGATCGTCAGTATGGATTCCACAAGGGACGCACTACTGGTGATATTCTTGGAGATCTCTCTAACTGTTGGTCATTCTCCTTTCGGGATTTCGGCGAAACTGTCGCTATTGCGTTAGACATATCAAAAGCTATTGATAGAGTCAAGTACAAATCTTTAATTGTCAAACTGTCCCTCCCACGGTTTCTGTGCATTCATTTCTAATTTCCTTTCTGGCCGGCTGGTTACCTCATTTTTCATTTGTTCGTTCTCTCTTCTCATCTTGCGCGGATTGTTCTCCTATACAAGCGTCGTTCTTTACGTTATTTATACTGCGTGCTCTTTGCAGTTGAAATATATATATATATATATATATATATAATTATATATATATATATATGAAATTAGGTCTGAAGGCGCTTAACTTTAATTGGCAGCTCTTTATCTTTCACATAAGTTTAATTTGATGTTAAATTTCTGGTAATGGACTAACGAACACATTAAAAATTTATCTTTCCTCGTCTTTGTCTCTCATCTGGTACTTTTCCTTCTTGCTGGAAGTCCGCATTCATTCAGCCTGCCACAAAGAAGGCGACCGCTCTCAACCCTCTAATGAATGGCCAAATGCTTTGATTTCTTGCCCTTCCAAGTTGTTTAGTCTATCCTTAATGGGAAGATTCTTAAACACCATTCTTCTCACAACCTTCTTTCAGATCGTCAGTATGGATTCCACAAGGGACGCACTACTGGTGATATTCTTGGAGATCTCTCTAACTGTTGGTCATTCTCCTTTCGGGATTTCGGCGAAACTGTCGCTATTGCGTTAGACATATCAAAAGCTATTGATAGAGTCAAGTACAAATCTTTAATTGTCAAACTGTCCCTCCCACGGTTTCTGTGCATTCATTTCTAATTTCCTTTCTGGCCGGCTGGTTACCTCATTTTTCATTTGTTCGTTCTCTCTTCTCATCTTGCGCGGATTGTTCTCCTATACAAGCGTCGTTCTTTACGTTATTTATACTGCGTGCTCTTTGCAGTTGAAATATATATATATATATATATATATATATATATATATATTATATGAAATTAGGTCTGAAGGCGCTTAACTTTAATTGGCAGCTCTTTATCTTTCACATAAGTTTAATTTGATGTTAAATTTCTGGTAATGGACTAACGAACACATTAAAAATTTATCTTTCCTCGTCTTTGTCTCTCATCTGGTACTTTTCCTTCTTGCTGGAAGTCCGCATTCATTCAGCCTGCCACAAAGAAGGCGACCGCTCTCAACCCTCTAACGAATGGCCAAATGCTTTGATTTCTTGCCCTTCCAAGTTGTTTAGTCTATCCTTAATGGGAAGATTCTTAAACACCATTCTTCTCACAACCTTCTTTCAGATCGTCAGTATGGATTCCACAAGGGACGCACTACTGGTGATATTCTTGGAGATCTCTCTAACTGTTGGTCATTCTCCTTTCGGGATTTCGGCGAAACTGTCGCTATTGCGTTAGACATATCAAAAGCTATTGATAGAGTCAAGTACAAATCTTTAATTGTCAAACTGTCCCTCCCACGGTTTCTGTGCATTCATTTCTAATTTCCTTTCTGGCCGAACTATAGCTGCAGTTGTAGATGGCTACTGTTCTTCTCCTAAAGCTATTAACAGAGGTGTTTCTCAGAGTTCTGCCCGTTCAACCACTCTTTTCCTTTTATTTATTAATAATCTTTTAATTCATACTTTGTGTCCTATTCGCTCCTACACTTCAAAAGCCAATCTTTAGTAAAAAAGTTTACAAAAAAGTATCTATATATTTCTACCAAAGTGGAGGGCTTGCCAGTATAAACTGATTCACTTCCTTCGACAAAATCTTATTACACCCTTTTACCGAACGAGTTAACATGTATATATATCGCAATCATCAAATTCTTAAGTCTGCGCTAAAAGAAACAAACCTTACTTTAATGTACACAAAGTTAATATTTTTATTCTTCACTCTAAATTAACGCCTTTTTGTAATTCACATAACAAATTATGCTGTCTTTACATTTTCCGATTCGCTCCGTTGGCTTAACATTATCAAATGTTTTAGTATTCTATCATTACAGGCTTTTACAATCAAGAGTGCAAAACATCTCTTTAATAGACACATATGCAGGCTAATGTGTGGCTTAATTGTGAAAGCCCCATCTATTACAAGATTTCTCCTCAAAAATGATATCACCTACACTTAGTGAAATCATACATTACAGATGACGTAACAAGTGAGAGCCTAAACATAGCTGTACTGAAACATCTGTCAACTACACATTCAGCTGTAGACCCATTGACCAAACATTCCTATTATACTAGGGTGTGTCAATTTAAGTAAAATCAACAATTCAAAAACTACTAACACTCAAATGATGTCATATTAGGGTGTGTCAATTTGGGAGGTGAAAATTAATTTTTGCCAATTCCTTCACTGAGGGGTTTTAAAAATGTTTTTGGATGTGAAGAATTCAAATCTGCTATTATTTTTGTGATTGCTCAACACTTAGCTTGATAAATCTACGTTTGATTAAAAAGCACATAAATTGCTCTCGGAAAACAACATTTATTAATTTTAGCTTCTCAAAATGTCAAGTAATGCAATAGAAATTTTAGTTTCTCTGCATAAAACATATCCTAGTAATCATAAAACATATCCTTGTAATCATAAAACAACATTAGAAAGTAATGACATCAGTAAAAAAAAATATTTAAACAACAAGTTTCATCAAGTCTTGCTTTGATTCGTTCTTGGACATCAGCCGCCGACTTGCTTCTTGGCCTCTGATATAGCCCTCACGTTTCTCATGTGTATACACCCTGCCTGCTGCCTCTGTGACTTGTTTCACACACCTCTCTATTGACTGAGCATGACAGGGCCACTGTGGAACTTGCATAGGCTTGTCAAAGAACTTCTTTACTTCCGCTGTAGTCAGTTTACATGTCAAAGGAGGTTCAAATGCCCCGTCAGACCAGTCTGTCAGCTCCAACATGGAAGAAGCACTGGGGTTGATGGAAGGTGTCTTCCTGGGACGTACAGAAAGATCTCCAAGTGTGTCATCATCTCCACCCCTCATGTCAACAATCTTTTGGACACCAGCTCTCCTCTCCTCACTGTCATCTGAGCACAAGAGTGTCTGGATTATCATTTCGCTGAATGCATACCATGCTGAGCGCTTGATGGTTGGCAAAACAGCATCCACTACAGCCTTCTTTTGTAGCCTAACTAGCCGCAGCTGAAACAAGATGTGGCGTGGGCCTTCCACCCAAGAGTGTTTTACTTTGATGTTGAACCAACAGGGGTAGTACACACCAACAATGTATTCCACTATCAGTCTTAAGTTGTTGAGGGTTTTGCCTTTAAGGCCATGTTTTGAAACCCATATACGACAAAGCCTGTTTGCTGTTGTCAACCACCTTGAATGGCTCACTGGACCAATTTCAAGAAGGGCCAGATCTGTGGGAAGTTCTCCTGTCCTTATGGCCTGTGTGATCCTATACCCGTACGCTTGATCAGTAGAGAGATCCTTTACGACATTGTCACTCAGTGAAGTAAGAGGCTCTCCAATTGAGACTTTGGTGAATGAAGGATCAATCTCAAGTTCGGTTGCAGTGTCTAGCATCTTGCCAATGTTACCTGTCCACTTGTTGTTAGACAAGGTCTTCCCATCCAGTGCTGTGATCAAGTGTCGCAGGGGTAACTCGTTAGTGTGGAGGGCACAAACCAACCAGATCAGCTTACGGCAAAGCTTGACCTCTACCCAGTGCATGGAACCACCCTCCCAGCCAGTGTTAACATTTGTAGAATCACCTCCAATGGCCTGCAGGCTTTTATCAATGCCCTTCTTCTTCATGAAATCTACAAGATTATCAGCAATAACTTCAGCAGGTTTTTTTCTCGTTGAGCCTTTCTCAGGAGTGAAGTGGTAGAGATATCTTCCACCTGGCTCACTGCACACAGAATAATGCTCTTCTTTCATGATGCTGGGGAACTGACGATCTGAATTGTCTGCTTTCAGCATAACTTTAGTTGTATCTTGACGGCCGTCAAAGAAGATGCAGTCAATTTCACCCTTCTTACAAAGATCATCAAATTCCTGATCCAGGGATCTCATAACTTTTTCTTGGGCCCTCTTGACTTTATTGTGATCAACTACAAGTCTCTTGTCTTCTTCAGTGATCACGCCAGCATCCATAAAGGCAGCAGTGGTGATGGCAGCTGTGGCACGCAGGCCAACACCATATCTGATGCTATGCATAGCAACATTAGGTATTTCTAATGTGTTGTACTCTGGCTTTTTATTGGAAGTTGAAGACGTGCTTGGTATTTCTAATGTCACTTCATAACTTCCATCCTTTCCATCTTGAGCATCAGCTATTTGTTCTTCATTTTCATCATCAGAGAAAATTATTTCATTTGATGGCATTGAAACATCCTGCTTACTTGTCTGCTTATATTCAGCAAGCCTTCTTCTTTCGTCTTCTTGCCGCTTCTGCTTTTTGACTTGTCTGTTGTGCTCAGGTTGATCTGGCAAGCCAATCTGATGTGGTCCAATAGAACCAGACTTGTCTCTCTGACCTTTAATGAAAGCAAGTTCCTTCACAGGGATCTTCATCTCCCTAGGGCATGTACAGTTAATGTGAGTTTGGTTTTTGCAACCAGCATCTGCAAGGCAGCCAAATTCAGAGCAAAGAACAATTTTACACTTGCAACTGAGGATGTCAAAAAGCTTGTCAAGTTTTGCAATGAAAGCCTCTTTGACATGTAGCTTTCCTCTCCCAAGAGATATGTTTTTGGCCTGCTCCCAGCTCTCTTGGATCTTGTTTAAGATTGTGACTCGTGAATTTACAACGGGGGCTACAAAAGAACTGTTTGCTCGTTCCCACTTTTCAAGCACTTTAGGGTAAATGTCCTTTGCAAGACTGGCTGCTGGGTAGTTTCTCACATCCTCACCACTTTGTTCTCTTAGCAGTAGCCCATATTTCAGAACGTCTCGCAGAGTTGGGAGTTCAGAGGGCAACAACTCTCTACCAGTTCCAATTAGGTTGCTCATATATGTGAATGTCCCCAGTCTTGTCCTCCTTTTAGAAGCCATTGTAGGTCAATTCCCACTGGTTAGGATGGTAGCACTGACGGACAAGTAATCTTCAGCACACTGATGAATATGTTTCAACCTGTGAAATAAGCAAAAACAGCAGTGCATTATATATACAGCATATATAATTATTAATATAATAATTATTATATAATTCCACAAAAAAGTCAAAAAAGTCACTAATTTTATGTAGCTTCTTACCAAGCAAAACTAAATTATATTAAATTAACAAAAATATCTTTAGAATTCCTAAGTCATGCTGCAACTTTTTAGCACCCCTCATATTTGGAATTTGAAAGTTGAAAAATTCGACACATCCTAATGTCATATTATCTAGCAAACTTAGAAATATCTTTAGTGTTGTTTAAAAAAGCCATTTACCTACTTATATTTGACCATAAAGGTTTGAAATATAAACTAAATATGATTGTAGCATCGTATATCAATATGCCATTGATATGTGTGGTCAACTTTGGTTATTTTTGGTGTGCAGTATGGTTTCTAAGTTTCACATAGTCACAAATGCTGGAGTTTTGACTGTGAATGCGTGTTTTCCCTCCTTTTTGACAATTTTGAGTACTTCGTAATGTAAATATTGTGTAATTCAAATTATTCGAAATGTTATGTGTGACCCAAACTTTCTGTATATTTTGATATGATAGATATATGAAATTGTCATTACTTTGAATAATTAAGTCTTGTACCTATAACAACTCAACCTTTTATCTGAGCTTATAGGAAGATATTAAGAATTTCAATTAACTTAATTTTATGTAATCATAATCCGTAGGCCTATTCAAATTTCAATGACATTTCTTTTGTTCACAGGTCCACAGGATGAGTCAGAAAGAAATCAGAACCCGAAGCAAATCAAGTTCTCACCTAAGTCATTTGGTGGGGACTGAGAAGGAACTTCCTCCTGCTGAGCTGCCCACAGCCAGAGATCTGCTGAGGCATGGTTTGTTGAGGAGAGAGATGAGTGAGGAAGACAAGAGGAATTACCCAGTTAATGACCTGATTAACAACGGCATTGTTCCAGGGCTACTGGCTCAGTGGAGAAAGGCCACCGCTCTATTCACAGGACCTGTAATCAACACTGAGGTCAGGATCAGGGCTAAAGTGAAAGCACTGTGGGATGAGGCAGTGAAGGTGTCCATTGGCAATGTGAAGCTAGAGGTTCACATTGACTGCAGTTGCAGGAGCGAGCAGAAGATACCACTGCAGGAGCTTGCCTTCTTTAAAGGTCAGAGAGAAAAGGTGGGCAGTGTGGGGGCACACCAGATGGGTCTAGCTGATCACCCTGAGACCAGGAGACAGGAAGCAGTGCTGCAGAGACAGGAGCAGAGAAGGAAGGCCGAGGAGAAGAGGAGGAGGAAGGCAGAGGAGTCAGCCAAGAAAGAAGAGGAGTTGAGGGAGGAGTCAGTGCTGGAGATGGAGTTGAAGGAGACTGGAGATATACTGGAGGAGGCAGGGAAGAGAGAGGAGGACGAAGACTTCATACCAGAGGCTGCAACAACTTCTTCCTTGCCTGTGGCTAAGAAGAAATACAACACTGAAGATATCACCAACATAGCTCTGGCTAGCTGGAGACATCACACTGGGCTGAAAGAGACTGCAGAGATTGACACTGCTACCTGGATTGATGCTGGTCTTATCACAGAGTTTGAGATAACACTGGTGATTGACCACAACAAGGTGAGGAGGGCTCAGGAGAGACTGACTAAGGAGCTGGTCAAGAAGTTTGATGAAGAGATTAGGGAAAATGGCATCACCTGTATCTTCTTTGATGGGAAAAGAGATGACACCAAAGTGATGATGGAAGCTGAGGGCAGTGACAGGCAGTTTCCTGGCCTCATTAAGGAAGAACACTACACAGTGTGCAATGAACCAGGTGGGAAATATTTGTGGCATTTTGTACCAGAGGAAGCTGCAGAGGAGAAAAGTCATGCTGAGGTCATTGCTGATCATCTGGTGAACTGGCTAAGAGAGAGAGGAGCAGACCAGATCCTTTTGGCCATAGGAGGTGACAGTACTATTGTGAATACTGGCTGGGAGGGAGGAGTAATGCATTATGTGGAGGCCAAGCTTAGCAGGAAGTTGGTGTGGATTGTCTGTGACTTGCACACTGGGGAGCTGAGTCTCAGACACCTGGTGACGGCACTGGATGGCAAGACATTGAGCAACAACAAGTGGTCTGGGCCCCTAGGGAAGATGTTAGACATTGCCACTGAGCTGAAGATCAACCCAAACTTCACGAGGATCACTGTTGGTCCTCCTCTACCCCATCTCAGTCAGGAGGTAGTCAAGGACCTCAGCACAGACCAATCATATGACGACAGAATCATTACTGCCATCAGATCGGGAGAGGTACCTCAGAGTTTAGCTCTCCTGGAGATTGGGCCAGTCTGTCACAGTAGGTGGCTCACCACGGCTTTAAGGTTCTGCAGATTGTGGATTTCCAAACATGGGCTGAAGGGTAGGAACCTGAAGAATCTGAGGATAATTGTGGAATTCATAGTGGGAGTCTACATACCAAACTGGTTCAACATCAAGTTAAATCACAGCTGGGTGGAGGGTCCCAGGCATGTACTGCACCAGCTGGAGCTGCTCAGAAGTCAGAAGAAGGAGGTGATAGGAATAGTGATACCTACAGTGAAGAGATCAGTCTGGTATGCACACTCTGCGGCCGTGCTCCAGGCCATGCTGTGCAGCTAGGTGGAGGAGGAGAGGAGGGAAGCAGTGAAGAGGATACTGGAAATCAGAGGTGAAGGAGATGAGGACACACAGGTAGGAGACTGCAGTGTCAGACCTAGGAAGACTCCTGACATCAACCCAGATGCTATCAAACTCTCGGGGCTTATTGACTGGAACTCTGGCGTGACTGAGCCTCCTCTGACCTGCTCCCTCACCACTGCTGCAATCAAGGAGTTTCTGGATAGACCAATGGAAGTTCTTGCATGGCTCTCTCACACACACAGTCAGTAGAGAGGTGTGTAAGGATGACAACTGAAGCAGCACAACATGGTTACTCACAAGAGAGGAAGGAGGTGTACATCAGTGGCCAGGTGGCCAGTAGGGAGCTCATGTCCAGGAAAAAGAGCAAGGCAGACATGGCATCCTTGGCAAAGTTCAAGAAACCTATCATATTTCTAAGATTTATATTGAAATGCAATCAAAATGTCTTTAATTTTATGTAATATATGTAAAATGTAGTTATATACAATAAAAAAAATACTTGCAAAAATTGCTGATTTTTTGTAAATTTCAACTTCAAATATAATTGCTAGGAGTGGTCCAATCTGGATTTTAAAGCCATATTTCGATTTAGCACATAAAAATGCATCATTTGGTCACTAGTAGTCTTTGAAAATCTAAAGATTTCACTTTCCTCCCTAAAATTGGCACACCCTACTATTATACAAGTAACCCAAAGGGATCTTCTTGCCTATAAATCTTGAAGTTCTTAATAATTGACAATGAAGATCTTTAATTTTTCACTTTTTTTTTTTCCAGCTCATGAACGCAATAACAGGCACCGCTTTCGCACCAAGTATAGTGTGTATTATATATATATATATATATATATATATATATATATATATACAGTATATATATATATATATATATATATATATTATATATATTACAGTATATATATATATATATATATATATATATATATATATATATATATACAGTATATATATATATATATATAACGTAAAGAACGACGCTTGTATAGGAGAATATTCCGCGCAAGATGAGAGAGAGAGAACGAAACAAATGAAAAAATGAGGTAACCACCCGGGAATCGAACCCGGGATCTTCCGATTGCCGGTCAGATATGATAACCATTACACCATGGGCCTCACTCAATCAAATGCCGTAATTCTTCTACATACGCGCAGAAAACAATGCCCCAAGGGGGCACCTACCGCATGCAGTACATTATATACATTTAAACTGCAAACACGCAGTATAATTAATGTAAATAACGACGCTTGTATAGGAGAATATTCCGCGCAAGATGAGAGAGAGAGAACGAAACAAATGAAAAAATGCGGGAGGTGCCCCCTTGGGGCATTGTTTTCTGCGCGTATGTAGAAGAATTACGGCATTTGATTGAGTGAGGCCCATGGTGTAATGGTTATCATATCTGACCGGCAATCGGAAGATCCCCGGTTCGATTCCCGGGTGGTTACCTCATTTTTTCATTTGTTTCGTTCTCTCTCTCTCTTATCTTGCGCGGAATATTCTCCTATACAAGCGTCGTTCTTTACGTTAATTATACTGCGTGTTTGCAGTTTAATTGTATATATATATATATATGTAAAGAACGACGCTTGTGTAGAAGAGCGTTCCGCACAAGATGAGGAGGGAGAACGAACAAATGAAAAATGTGAGGTACCACCTAGGAATCGAACCCGGGATCATCCGATTGCCGGTCAGATATGCTATCCACTACACCATGGACCTCGATCAATCAGAAGTCGTAATTCTCCTACATACGAGCAGAAACCAATGCCATGAGGGGGCACCTACGCATGCCGTACATATATACATTTTAACTGCAAACAACACACAGTATAATTAATGTAAAGAACGACGCTTGTGTAGAAGAGCGTTCCGCACAAGATTGATAGCATATCTGACCGGCAATCGGATGATCCCGGGTTCGATTCCCGGGTGGTACCTCATTTTTCATTTGTTCGTACTCCCTCTTCATCTTGTGCGGAACGATCTTCTGCACAAGCGTCGTTCTTTACATTAATTATACTGTGTTGTTTGCAGTTAAAAAAATATATATATATACATATATATACGGTAAAAGTAGTTTGATGATTTATTTCATCTCGTGGCCGACTATAATCAATCACTTTAGAAGAGTTTGCAAATTGCCTATATTTAGACAAAAAGTATTAGGTATTATTACAATGGTTTCATGTCAATATCAGCATGTTTCACTGCCCTTTCAGTCATTGTGACCTTGGCTTGTACCAGAACTATGGTCTTGGCAAAGTACAGTGAGTTAAATTTACCAAACAAAGATAACCTACGTTCAGAATTCTGAACAATTCCATAGGCAACACCATCTAAACTTAATTGACCACGCCTTTCTTTATGTACATGCAACAGCATCAAATAGTTGAGACTTTTCTGAGTCGTGTTTGAGCTCAGTTAAGTTTCAATACGCACGAGACTACTAAACGAGCACTCACTACAGGTAGTGGTGACTGGCATCACTATAATTAACTTTGCTATGTAATCACAGAGGAGATAAGAGATTACTGACCAGGTGTCAGTGATTGCGAGTATGTAACTACATCACGTAGGATTAACTGCTCAAGGGTACCGTGAACACAAAGTTGGTACTGAAGGTTGCAGATGTGTATGTAGTCTTGCAGGAAGGAAGGCTGAGCCCTAGAATGAGGTTACACTCTCTAATTCTGCTGTGAACGTCTATCCTTTTGCATCCTTCGGAAGCAACTCTTTACACTGGACATACATTTTGTACTCTGCTTGATCAAACCTCATAGTTATGAGTATTATAATGAGGTTCAGAGCTTCATAATCTGTCTTTCTGTAATAATCTTCAGGAGCTTAGCGACTTTCTGGTATAACACAACCCTCTTCTAGCCTAGCTGAAACTCTTTTAAATCGAGACAGTAAGGGTACATCTACCTGGCAGGAAGCACCTAGTGCAGTACTTTCTTCCAGAAAAGACTAGACCCTTCATCTTGCGCATAAGTAGTTTGGGCGCAAAATGGACGAGTGCAAGAATGTTGCAGAGATAATGATCAACGTTGCAAAGGGGGGTGGGGTATGCAATGAAGGCGGAGGGGGTATGCAATGAAGGGGGAGAGGGGAGGGAGAGGGGAGGGAGCTTCGGGGGGGGGGAGAAGGGAGGATGACCTCCCCCAAAGGGGTTGCCTTGACCTGAGAGAGGAAGGGAAGGGAGAGACGGAGGTCTTTGGGGGAGAAGGTGGGATGTCCTCACCTCCCAAAGGGAAACCTAACCTAAGTCTTAACCTAAGAAGGAAGGAGAGAGAGTTCTTTATTCCACCGAAGTTCGCATCATTAAGAAGGTCCCGAAGCCAAGCAGGTCTTATATAGAGGAAGGTTGAGTTGCCAGATATCACTTTTTCTTTTAATTGTTCAGGTATACATTATTAGAGTGAGTTGCTAGATACCACCATTTATGTTAATTCACACGAGTTACCCTTTTTAAAAACAAGCGGATTTCTCTTAAAGAGAATTAATTACTGAAACGAAACATAAAAATACATTTAAACTGAAATAAATAAAACACCATTACATCATTCTGTTTATTAATTATTTGAAATATATAGAAGATAAATATACACTCCTATAAATACGATGGAATGATCAAAATATAAAAATAATAGTATAAGAAATATGAACGAGGAATATATATGATCTAAAAATAAAATGAAAAATGTATAAACATCAATACAGGTGAAACACACACACACACACACACACACACACACACATACACACACACACACAATTATATTAATAAATAAATTGGAAATAAACACATTCACTTTGTTCTGTCTATTTAATTATGACATTCCTTTCTTGTGATTGAAAAATTAGACTGCATCAGAAAAAATAACATTACACATCTTTTATATATATATATATATATATATATATATATAAGAAAAACAATATTTATTTTAACTAGCTTCAGCTAAGTTGATGAACGAGGAATATATATGATCAAAAAATAAAATAAAAAATGTATAAACATCAATACAGGTGAAACACACACACACACACACACACACACACACAACAAATCCACAAGTCAGGAATCTTGGGAAAGTTGATATTAGTATGGCCGCAAAATATGATAAAGCACATTCTGCTTGTAGAAATCTTGTAGATTTCTTATTTTCTAATGATCTTTGTGTTACTGTGCTGTTTCTTCAGGATTATGAAGAGTAGCTGCGCTAATTTCGTTTCCTGTGTTAATGAGTTCAGCGACTCTGATGAAGATATTCCTATAACGACATGCATCCGAAAACTTGAGACTCAATTAGTATGGCCGCAAAATAATAAAATATTGTTGTGATGGTTGATCAATATTGCATAAAGGGAAGGGTTGGGGAAAACCGAGAAACGTATGGGCGCAAATATTGTCGTGGTAGAGACTGCAGGGGTAATACACGATGTGAGCATTAAATCTACGGAGAGAATATAAAGACGCCATTAGTCGTCCAAAGCTTGGACCCATAATATAGGTGTTACGATTGGTACACAATTTAGACCGGCCCAGTTACACTGACAACCAATCATTACGAGCCGCTCTTAGTCTTTTGGGGCGGTGCTTGGGATTATGCGTATAAAAGGAAATATTTTCAGCTGGGAGTCGCAGTAGTTATCTTCGCCAGTGAATAAACATTCCCTCAGCCATGAGTCAAGAAATTTATAGTTTACTGGATTTATATCAAGATGGTGACATTGTAGCATTGTCCACAATTAATCTTTTTAACGCTGCTGACCGGGATGGATTATTTCCAACGCAAACCGTAGAAATGTAAGTGCCTGTAATTTTATTTTTTTAGTCAATTACTCGCGAACTGTCAGAAAGAGGCTTATTTCATCATAATATATATGGAGGGTTGTAGTAATTCACCTCTTCACATTAAAAATACATCATTTAGGTAATCGTAATTATAGTTTAGTCTACAGTTATATCCTGTTTTGATTCATTGAATTTTTTATAGCAATCTTTTGCATGTTTTTTATAAATTCAAATGTTATTTAGAATTACCTCTTAAATGAACTTCTCTGAGCTGTTCAAAGATATCTTCACATTGTAATATCTTACTATATGTATACTATGTATATGTTTTTATTAAAAAAGATTCAGTATGAACATTATTCTTTCTCCTTTGAGGTCCGATGAGGACTTGACACGTTATACAATCTTTTCGTTTTGAAGAACCCCGTGTCATGGACCTGAATACGGAGGATTTACCGAGCAGTCAGCCCAACGAGTGTCACATCATAAATGAAATAATGTAAGTGGTTTTTTTTTCGATGTTTTTTGGGAAAGAAGACACAATGTATTTTCATCAATTTATTAAATGAAAGAAATCATGTTTTTAGTACAATAACCATCTTAAACTACAGAATATACAAACTAACAATGTATTTTCATCAATTTATTAAATGAAAGAAATCATGTTCTTAGTACAAAAACTATCTTAAACTACAGAATATACAAACTAACATTATTGGTTACAAATATATACACGAACAAAATATCATACTATAAAACGAGTACGCACAATTCGAAAACGGCATTTTATCTGTCTGCATACCATTTCATCGTTTCGTTGAGTGTGACACGGGTCGAATAATTTTAAAAAAAATTTAAAGTCTTTACCACGTGATATATGCATGAGAAATGAAAGGCAGTACAATCCACACGTATTACTAAAATAACCTTGTGATCGGAATGGGTTCCATACAACTTCGAGGATATGTAACTGATCGAGAAATTTTACAATAACAGGGTCAGTCCAGGATTGTGTCCCGAGTGAATCAAAGTAGTACAGGCGGTCCCTATTTTTAAAATAGATTGCAAGCCAATGAATCCCTTCATTAACGATGACATCTGTGTTCAAAATAAGACTACCGCAATCTCGCGCAGTTGACAAATTCAATGCTTCATTCTTCGTAAACACACCGATAAATTTGGAACGTGTGATTCGTTCATTATTCATTACTCTCTGAAGTGTATTCGCATCCATTTTAAAAGTCAGTGATAACGCCCCTAAATCTGTCTACTTCTATTAGAGCTTGTGACTCGAGATATACTAGTACACTAATAGGCGCGTCTATAGGCTTGGTGAATTCCAACCTGACTGAGATGTTTCCACTCTGCTGTGGACTTAAATGTGTATTTACGCTAGCAGATAAGTCAGATGTGATATCAAACGAAAAAAGGTTAAATTGATCAATGAATTCTTTCTGCGTTACCCCATTCCCGAGCTCATCACAATCACTGGCAATGCCATTAACATATAGAGTTATATTTTTAAGTCCGAAATTCTCGAATTTAAAGGCACTCTTTTTATATTTTCCATTCACCAAAGCATGGTTCTGCATTCCAATTAATATCCTTTTAGGAAGATTTCCCAGGGCGATGTTTTCTATCTGTTTCGATGCCAACCCTGCTGGCACCGTGTATAGTTTGATTTGTACTCTGTTAATAGGGTATTTTACTGTAGCGTTTAGTAAATTTTTCTCAATTTCTATTTGTTTTGGTGAACTTAATTTCACTCGCTGTACGCGGAGGTATGTCTCCATAATGTGAACCACAACGGGTTTTGCTCCCTCTTCTTGATCAGCATCCAGATTTAAACAGATTTCAGGACTCGTGCGGGTGAGCTTTATTTTCATATCCACCCCATTCACAAGCAACTTTTCCTGGAATGTGAAATCTGTATGCAGACGTTCAAAACACAAGTATATCTTCTTTTTAGAATTTTTAAATTTGTCCTTTATACTACTTTCGTCTTTAGTTTGATAATATCCCTCGGCTCTTAAAAAGGTATCCTTCGCTTCTATGGAAAAGTTGAGGACATTTTCCAGATAGGCTCGTAGGTGATAGTACCCCGTGCCTGCCGATATGTTGGCCTGATTTAAATATACGTTACACTGGTTGAATATGGAGTGCAGAAAGTTTGTTTCAGGGTATACATCATATTTGTCACTGCAGTCCGTTCCATCAGAATGGGCTATACGTAGTTTAGCGTATATATGCACGCAGCTTGGATCAAAAAAGTAAGGGCCTGAGCTGGGTATCACGGATTCTATAGGAGCACTCGGGGAACTAATTGTGTTTAAAGGGTTAATTGTAATAAAGTCACTGTGTTCAATAAAAACTTGAGTTGGGGGCATTTCAAAGAGGGATAGCTCCGATTTACAGCATTGTGAACTACACGGATGGATGAAGCGTGCCATGACGAGTTAGAAATAGTGCCTCCTCTCTCGACAAGTAGTAAACAAACTATGATTCATGAAATCAATGTCCTCAGCTTATATCAGTCAAAAAAATGGTCAACCATAGGATGCATTCGCTTACAACACTTCTTTTTTCATATCCTTTTACGCTTAATGCCACGTGGTGGTAATCCCTTCTTCCGGGCAGTCCTCTTCTTCTTCCTACCACCACACATTTTTCTGTTTGCATCTTTGATGATTTCATCCCGTGCACGTTTTGAATGTTTTTTTAGAGCTTCTTTAGTTTTAACCGCAGCCAATATGTCTTCTGCAGTGTTGAGACCTGATTGTAGCACTTTCCTTCCGAGGTATCTGGCACCCCTCTTCAGGAAAGGAACAGCCGTACGTAGTATGGTTGAAAAAATGGATCCAAGCCCACTACCACGCTGGTATCTCTCCCCTCGATAGAGGATGAAAGGCTTTCTGTCCATTATAACTGACTGCGTCGAAAGTGCAGCTTCACTGTTAAGCTCCCGTCACCGAATGGGAAATTTTTACCCTCAATCGTTCTTATATATATTGAGATATTGGTTATTAGATTAGTTGCAACATTCACATAATGGGGTCTGTCATATGTAATACTGAAACTCCTTCCTCTATGGTTGGGGATGGATGTGGGCAATGCGCAGCAGGCGTGCCTGGGTATCCCCAACAAACTGGTGTTCCACTCTATTGCTGTAAATATAGCACATGTCTGGGGGCTGAGAGCTTTCACCCAATTTCTCCATCTTCAATTGATACATTAAGCTGGACAAGTCATGCTGTGCCTCGTGAAATGTGTCTCTTTAGAAGGCTGATCGATATCGCCCCTCGGTCATAATTTTGAACACTCTTCGGTCTCTAATATTTCTGTTAGCCTTTGATTTTAGGATTAGAGTATGTGCAGTATGGTGGATCGATTTTACATTTTTTTCGATTTCCATATTCTAATAGAGACAAAAACTTGCGCATGCATGAGAAAATAGCCTCTGCAAAATCTTAGCTTAATAGGTAATCACCTTCTGCCCCCGGCAGAGCGATGAAAATCATATTTTAGTAGTCAAAAACGTATTTTTAAACCCTAGCCTAGTCATAAAATTTTGCGTGTGTGTGTTATTTCATGCCTAAGCAACGATATAAATGCTATGGGAAATATATAAATGCATTATTTAAGACAAAGAGCCGATCTGAAAATATGTATATTATACATATTTTCAGATCGGCTCTTTGTCTTAAATAATGCATTTATATATTTCCCATAGCATTTATATCGTTGCTTAGGCATGAAATAACACACACGCAAAATTTTATGACTCTAGGCTAGGGTTTAAAAATACGTTTTTGACTACTAAAATATGATTTCATCGCTCTGCCGGGGGCAGAAGATGATTACCTATTAAGCTAAGATTTTGCAGAGGCTATTTCCTCATGCATGCGCAAGTTTTTGTCTCTATTAGAATATGGAAATCGAACAAAATGTAAAATCGATCCACCCTAATGTGCAGGGTTTCCTTTGTTTACGATTTCGTATACTAAATCAGTCGTAAGATTTGAGTTTTTTAAACTTACGTTTAAGTCTCTCACAACATCCTCAACCGAACCATAACGGCCCGGACCTAGTGTTACTACTGTAATGTAATACCGTGCAACCTCAGTCCGGGTGATACGTATAGTTTCATCCCAAGTTACCCCGGCTTTTTCACACTCATCAATGTCTCTAAGAATCGTAAAAACGATATCTTTATAATCAATATTTAAAAAGAGGGTATTCAGCTGAATTTCACATATCCCCACCTCATACGAATCACGATCCAATTGAATGGGTCCATAGAGTTCTGTTACAAAGTTGGCTAGCAGACAGGGACGAGGAGGACGGGAGTGTGACATAGAAATGGTTAGGAGCCATGTTGCATACTATTTAAGCTTCATTATTGTATCAGCTTTTATATAGGTGTTGAAGCTTTCTGGGTACCCTAGCCATTTCACCAGGTACATTTTTCTCTTTCCTTAACCTTTGCTTCCTATAATTTTCTCAATTTTAAACACATTTTTTCCTAAATTAAATGCCACTTTCTGCAACTCCTCGCGGTAAAAGCCTCCTGCGAATTCTTCCCCATTCAAATCTTCAACGTAATATATCATTAGCTCACCTTTTGGTCTCATAGCCCTAACTTTAAGAATCTCACGTGTCCATCCTTGCTAAAATCCCTTCGCGAATTTCTTTCTCGAACGCGACAGCCTTACATAATCATTGAATTTGAAACGCGCAGTGTGGTCGTGGTATTCCTTCTCTTCTCACCTCTGGGAGCGTACCTCTTTCTAAAACTTCGTTAGGTGTTGCCCCAATCGTGCGATGGTGTGAGCGGTTGTAGGATGATGCCAATGATTCCAGAATGTCTAGAAATCTGTATGTGTTTTTATGTGTAAAATAGCGGTGCATGCATTCCTTTATGGTACGTTGAACTCTTTCAGCTAAAGAAACCTTATGTATAGAATTGGTTGTGTAATAGCTGATATTAAACTCTGTCAACATGTTCTGAAAAGCACGGCCTATAAATTCCTTCCCCATATCCGTACAAAAATAGCCAGGAACCCTGTTTTCTTTTAACATCAGCGTTTTGGTGGCTTTAGCAACTGTTTCAGGTGATTTATTTTTCAGAGGAACTAGCCACAGATATCTAGAGAATACATCTTTATAAATAGAATGTAGTGGTAGCCATCGTTATACACAGAATATCTTTGCATGTCTGTCAAATCTACTTCCCAAATAGAATCAATCGAGGCAGCTGTTGTCTTGGCTGTTTTAAACCTTTTTCTCACAGGCTTATGAAGTGTATAAGCGTCCTGCTCCCGCAAAAATCTCTCAACATCTTTTTTTCCTACTCCGTAAACACTGCTGTAGAGTCTATCTACGCCTCCGTAGGAGGCTGTGTTAGAAATGTCATAATAACGTCTTCTTAATATGTCAGCCATTTGCGTATTTTAGAGGCACGTGGGTAGGGTTCACCGTTGTTTAACCTCTTCTTTCTCCACTTCAAAGGTGTTACTGCCGGGGGTGATGGCGTCTTCAATTGTGTCACGTGCGTCGCATGTTCCAAGTCTTTTAACCTGTTCAGATTTCCTATCATTGTTTTGGGGACATTTATTTGTTGTAGTCTTGCTTTAATATGCTTCCATCCTGATGGTGAGGGCCTATCCCACTTTCTCACCAGATCATGGACGATGTCTACGATATTCGATCCCTGTACCTTTACTCCTTCCTTCCACAATGATCTCGCCTGTATCGGTCCAATGTATGACGGGGTCCTCATTTAATAGATTATAAAGACTTAAACCTTTATTCATCAATGTATGTGGGAGGGTGCTTTTTAATACATGCTCCGATATGTTGTGTGGCCGACCAATTAATCTTTGGTTGGTCAGCTGTATCGTCGGAGACAGGTCCGATGCCACCATGTCCATCGTTCCCCGTGCTGTGCCTGCTTTTACGGGGATCTAGATCCGTGTCTGGATTCTTTGAACTTTGCAGTGAAGCATACACCTCGTGTGGAGTCACTACAATTTTCTTCATTATATTAATCTAGTCAGTAAAGGACCCAAAACTGAAAATAAGATGGGTAGGAATGACCCTCCTCTTTGTACAATAACTCGTTTTTTCTTCCCTACAGTTTGACTTTTACGAGCGAGTGCTCTTATTATGTTCTTGTAACGGCGTAGGCGAGCCTTCTGAGAGGGATTCATTGACACATTGCAATTTATAACGTTAAGACAGATTTCACAGATGCATTTTAAAAAGTCGGGGGTCGATATTTTTAATAAACATCCGCGGCATTGCCCGGGGCAGTCGATGATAGATTTGATGGTATTTCTTTAGCCTCTTTGTCATTCTGGAATATACACCGTTTCATGCTCGTTTGGAAATATATTCGTTCTTATAAGCACCCTAAACGTGTTTCGCGGATGAAGGTTGCAAAGCAAATATCCGTAACGCGTGCTTGTAGCTTCTTTATAAACTTCCAAAAACTCCTTACGCTGATTCGGGAACATTTGATTGTCTAATACCCCAATTTGTGATACATCTCTACTTTGCGCGAATAAGACTAGATATTGTGTATTTAACGATACATCGCGCATTTATCTATTTTTGAAAAATAGATTCTGATTGATGAAGAAAACGCTTATATTAAGATGGTGGGAGAATACTGTAAATGTCTCGGCAAACGTTTTATCCATCTCCAGCATGAGATCGTTAATTACAATGACTATGTTCATTCCCCTTTAACGAATTAACATCATATACACCTTTCTGGAACAAAATATCATCTTGGTACTCGTTGAACACTGATTGATACGTCGAATAGCACCATATAATTTTATGCACAAATTTTGAGAACATCTCTCCCTTTTCTTTAATGATTTTAAGCATAAACACAGTTTTACCACATCCTGTAGGGCCAGATATAATACATGTGGATGGGCTCGTGAACGTCACACCCCTAAGTGGGCCATTTACAAAATATTACAAATTTTGAGTGCTGCTCCTTATATTCTACAGTCTTGTTTTTCTCTTCTCCCACAGAACCGTGAATGACGATGAGGTACAGCACCCATCATCGACATTACAGATGACCCCGACGACAGTGTAGTTGTGATCACAGAATCCTTCCCCATTGCCGAGTCCGCACCAGCAATACCTGTAGCACGCGACAATTCAAAGCGAAGACATGATGAAGAGCCCTCCACGTCAGGTATAAAGCGCGCCAGGATTGCGCCGGTTGTTAGACCACTAGTATTAGAGCCCCAACCCTCTACGTCTTACGACACGACCCCCACATAGGGTGGATCGATTTTACATTTCTTTCGATTTCCATATTCTAATAGAGACAAAAACTTGCGCATGCATGAGAAAATAGCCTCTGCAAATTCATAGCTTAATAGGTAATCATCTTCTGCCCCCGGCAGAGCGATGAAAATCATATTTTAGTAGTCAAAAACGTATTTTTCTTATAATTTTTAAAATATTTCAATATGCATCAAAATTATTCCTAATAACTATAAAGTCGATGAAAAAGACCTCATATGATCGTTTTTCCAAGCGCGTTGTCCTACGTTAATATCTTTTGCCCCCGGCAACAACGTCAAATGTTGAAAAAATAGGTAATTTATATACATATTTTCAGATCGGCTCTTTGTCTTAAATAATGCATTTATATATTTCCCATAGCATTTATATCGTTGCTTAGGCATGAAATAACACACGCAAAATTTTATGACTCTAGAGTAATATCTTCTGTCCCCGAGAAAAGTCTAAATGTGGATTATAATTACGTTAATGCGATGTTATAAGTACGATAAGTACTAAGTACAGCTCCTCGCTTGCTAATTTTATAAAATTAGCAACCCAGAACTCACCACGAGGAGGTGGCTGTACGTCGAGTTCCACCCTATCCAGCCCCAACCACCCTTCCTTTGGCTGCATGTCGATTTACATACGGTAATCTTTCTTAGAATCAAATCGTGGAATTTTTGTTCGGGAGTGAAGACGGGAGCGGATGAATCCGTCCCTCTCTTCTATTCCACTTACACTGGCAGAGGCTTCGGTTACTAATTTGATGAGTCTCTCGACCGCTTGAGTATGACAAGGGAATAGTGGGATCAGTCCATCAGGCTGGTCTCCCGTCTCAACAAACTCTTTTATTCGGATATCAGGTATTGTTTTTGTAACGGGGGGTTCGGCCACCTCAGCCGTTTGCCAGTTGATGATTTCGTAATAGTTTTGACTATCGTAGAGCAGCTCAGGCATGGCGAAGGCTCGAATTTCCCCCGCTGGTGATTGTTTTGATCGTGCTTTTAATATTCTTCTCCATCCCAATTCTCTTCTGTGTTGCTCATCGGCATGTAGCATGGAGATCAAAATATTTTCTGGGTGAGCAAAGAAAGAATTTCTACGGAGGACTTTGTTGGCGATTGTCTTAGATCTTTGAGGCATGGTCTGAGAGAGACGCATCATTTCGAAAAAATGTTTTGCGCCCTCGGTGAAACTGGAGTTTTTCTTTATCTTAAACCAAATTGGTGCGTAAACTGTCATAATGAATCGCACAATTTCGTTGAAGGTGCTGGAGGGTTCACTGGTTGAAACAAAGAGGCGCAGAAATCTATTTGCTGTTGTCAGCCACCTGGAATGCGCCATCTTACCTGGATTTCGAGCCGCGAGAGCTGAAGAGCAGCTACCGCTCGACACTGCTCTGTAGATGCCTAACAAATATTTTTGGTCAGTGCTCAACTCGGCATCATCTATGTCAATGTCGGGAGATGGAATGGCATCGAATTCTGTAATTGGAAGTTTTTCGCAGTCGTTCAGTTGTTTTCCAACTGGTCCAGTAAAGCCCATTGGCCCAGTTGTTTTGCCGTCCAAGTCTTGAATGAGGTGTCGCAGTGATAATTCATTACCGTGTAATACGCATATGATCCACTGAACTGGCCTTTGTAGTTTCATTTCAATCATACGAATGGCTCCACCCTTTCGACCCGTGTTCACTGCGGTACCATCACAACCGATAGCCACAATGTCGTCCGTGCTAATATTGTTAGTCTCTAGAAAGTTGATGATACCTGATGTTATTGCAGTGGCAGAACCTGATGCAGGAGTGAAATGCCCCATGTACTGGGATTTTGCGTGTGTGTTATTTCATGCCTAAGCAACGATATAAATGCTATGGGAAATATATAAATGCATTATTTAAGACAAAGAGCCGATCTGAAAATATGTATATAAATTACCTATTTTTTCAACATTTGACGTTGTTGCCGGGGGCAAAAGATATTAACGTAGGACAACGCGCTTGGAAAAACGATCATATGAGGTCTTTTTCATCGACTTTATAGTTATTAGGAATAATTTTGATGCATATTGAAATATTTTAAAAATTATAAGAAAAATACGTTTTTGACTACTAAAATATGATTTTCATCGCTCTGCCGGGGGCAGAAGATGATTACCTATTAAGCTAAGATTTTGCAGAGGCTATTTTCTCATGCATGCGCAAGTTTTTGTCTCTATTAGAATATGGAAATCGAAACAAATGTAAAATCGATCCACCCTACCCCCACAATAGTACATTCCTCAAATAAAAATATATCCCCTTGTTCCTGTACAACTCCGTGTACATCCTCCACATCAGCTTCTCGCTCTGTTGAGGATGGCATAATATTCGAGTTGGTGCGTACCGATGCCCCCACCCAGTCTTGACTAGGAATCGGTATATAGTCAGGGTTGATCCTAGATTCGTGTATAGCAATGGTGTTGAACACGGACTACGGCGCATAGTTGAGCGTATTGTAGAGTTTGCCCTTCAGAACCACGACGAACGTGAAGTCAGGACAATGCTGTCTTATGGATTCGGGTCAGATGACGGAGATGTAGATGATTTTTGAGTAGTAATACCTCTCAGACGTTTGGCAGCTGAGGATATAGAGTATATATTAGGCCGTATAATTCAGGCCTCTCAATGTAGTATAGCCTTCAATATGGACTTCACGATAAATATTGACCGTGTATTCCGTGTTGCGGGTCATAGCGCCACACCTTATACTCTCAACTTCAATTCTCATGCTATTTATAAACGGTATATAAACGTCGATCGTGGTTGTGGCTTTATAGCAGTAGTCTTGGCTCGTATGTTTACTGTACTAAATACACGGGTCAAAAACATTTCGTTGCCTACGTAGTGGAGCGTGCCTGTGAAGTAGCTGTAGACTGTAAACTTGAGTTTGACTGTGCTATGGGTCCTGAAGAACTGAGAAGGGTAGAACAGGAAGTGAATGTTCGTATAGCTGTATTTGGACTGGATGATCGTCGTAGGACTGTGTATGTTTTTAAAAGCAGTGTGAGAGATCGTACAAGGCCCGTACTCAGTTTAGGACTGTCGGGGACAACGTATCTCCCCATCCATAATATAAGGGACCTTTACGCGAGTTATGATAAAAGTCGAAAATATGAGCGACATCATGATTTGTGTAAGGGATGTATCGAGTTTGCGGATAATATAGTGAAACATTGTAAAGATTGCCACATGGTATGTGAGCAGTGTAAAAGCTCCAAATGTGAAAGCCGTGTAGTTGAAGCTGAGAAGAGGGACTGTGATGTGTGTAGACGCACATTTTTCAATAATAACTGCTTTGAGCTCCATAAATCAATTGGCACGTGCAGGAAAATGAGAATCTGTGAATGTGGTATGTTTCATATGATGGATAATTGGGGGAATTTTAAGCATAAATGTGATGAAATTCACTGTCCTACATGCCATGAGAAATATAAGGCGGATGGAGTAAAGCATGTATGTTATATGAAAGATGCTAAGCCTAAAAATAATCCTTGTATGACTGTGTACTACGATATAGAAACATACACGAACGCTGAAACCAAAGAGGTTATTCCACATTTACTTGTAAGCCAGACTATCTGTGATGAGTGTATGGAGATCAAGTGTGATGAGTGTCACAAATGCGGTAAACGTAGAAACGTTTTTAAAAAGAGTGCCTACGATAGCCCTGTGAAATTCTTTGTGTCCTATATTGTCAAGCTAGGGGACAAGTTCAAAATAATGACTGTGTATATTCTCGCCCAAACGGGGCAAAATTTGACACACAGTTCCTTTATAAGGAGTTGCTTGAGGACGAGTCATCTGAGATATTTACAGGTGACCCCTTGAAAAGAGGCAACAAGCTAAAACAGATGCAAATAAGAGGTAATGTACAGTTTAAAGACACTTTATTATTCACACCTTGTAAATTAGCAAAGCTACCCAAGGTGATGGGCGTAGCCGCTGAAGTTTCAAAAGGATATTTCCCTTACACGTTCCTCACTAACGAAACTTTAAATTACGTAGGACTACCTTCATCCAAACATTACTTTAACTATGAATGTATGAGTACAGATGAAAGTGAAGATTTTGACCGATACTACAACAGTTTTAATGAATGTAATCCTTATAATGTAGCTGATGAATGTGAGCGTTATTGCGTGAATGATGTGCGCGTGCTTAGAGTATGTTTCCAGGCCTTTAGAATGATGTACATAGGCCGTTTCAAATGCTATCCGTTGCAAGTCGCAACCACCATCGCTTCATTATGTTTTACGGTGTTCAAGAATAACTTCAGGCCTAAAGACACCTTAGCCATTATTCACAGAAACAATCCCCGCAGTTATGGGCACAAGGCTATTTACTGGCTCATACACCTACAGCAGCAGACAGGTGTATACGTAAAACATGCCCGCAACACGGGTGAAGTACCCATTAAGATTAATGGTCGTGTTTTTTGAGTTGATGTTCTAAGTGAAAACCGTGCCACTGGTGAGAAAACTGTGTACTCCTTTAACGGTTGCTGGTGGCACGGATGCCCCCGTCCTGAGTGTGGAATCGCAGGAGATATCCACAGTAGATCTCCTGCTGACTGTCTTGCGTGGACTCGCACCCGCGATCAACTTATTGGATCCCAGTTCACTCACAAAGTCTTGTGGGAGCATGAGTATGATGCTCGGATGGAAACAGACTGACAGTACCGTGAAGAAATAAAAACGATCAACCGTTCAATGGTGCTGGATCCTCTCAAATGTGGTGATAGCTTGTTCGGAGGGCGTACAAATTCCTTCAAGCTATACTTTCTGCCTACGGAGGGTGTGAAACTCCATCACTACGACATCTGTTCTTTATACCCCTACGTGATGAAGAACAATCCGTACCCCGTAGGTGCGCCTGAGAAACTGGTGGGACCTGACCTACCCACCATCGACGAGTTCTCAAGAAATTTGAACGGGTAATATTTCGGCCTTTCTTTCGTAAATGTACTCCCCCCTCGCGATTTATGGATGCCGATCTTACCCGTTGTTATCGATCACAAGCTCATGTTTCCCTTGTGCGTGAAGTGCGCAGAAGAGAACAATGGTGATTGTGACCATACAACCCCCCAGCGTAAGATTAGAGGTGTATATACAAGTCCAGAGCTGGATCTAGCTGTTCGCCATGGCTTGGCTACAGTATATTGAAGATACATGAGGTGTTGAGGTTTCAGAAGCTACCCAACCTTTTCACGCCATATATAAACGCTTTTTTGAAAGATAAGGTCGAAGCGTCAAGGTATCCGCGAGGAGTTGATACCGAAGATGAAAAGTCGGCCAATATTCAACGTTACCGTGACCGTGAAGGTATACAGCTTGACCGTTTCCAAATTGTAAAGAACCCTGGCAAGCGCTTTAGTGCAAAGTTGTGTCTAAACAGTCTTTGGGGAAAATTTGCAAAGAATACCGGCAAAGGGAGCGTTCATTTGGCACAAAGTTATAGTGAAGTCTGGGATTATGCCAATGCTCCCGATAAAGAGGTCATGGAGCTCATGAATATAGGTAATACTTACATAATAAAGTACAACAATACCGAATTGGCCACAGATACCTCACGGGTTAAAAACATACCTGTAGCCAGCTTCACAACGGCCTACGCACGCATCAAACTTTGGGGCTTATTGCATTCTCTTGGGCCGAGGGTATTGTACGCTGATACAAATAGTGTGATATTCACAGAGAGGGAGGGTGAATACATGCCTCCTATTGGTGAATTCCTCGGTGAGTTGACTGATGAGATCAAGGATGAGTATGGAGACACTGCATACACCGACTCTTTTTTCTCAACAGGAAAAAAAACTTATGGGGTACGGGTGAGGGTGGGGGAGGATATGAAATATATCGTGAAGGCAAAGGGTATCCCGGTCAACCATGCGAATCGGCGGGTCGTTAACTTTGAATCGTTGAAGGATCTAGTGTGTTTGGATGATGATGATGATGAGGGCGATCGGCCGCCCCAACTAACTGTAGGCTCCCACAACTTTCGGGCGCAGAAGCTTGGGGGCGTGAAGGAACTTAGGGGTACAAAGGTGTGCCGTAACACCTATAGGAAACGTTACCAGTTACCTGGTACCTATGATACCGTACCCTTTGGATACCATAATCTTTGATGTGTCTATTGTTAACTTATTTATTACACGTATTTGTAAATATATATACACCTTGAATATAATCTTTGATGTGTCTATTGCTAACTTATTTATTACACGTATTTGTAAATATATATACACCTTGAATATTTCGTTTATTAAATAAATCGTGTTTCAATTAGCGTTTCAATTTCTCCTTTGTGTGTGTGTGTGTGTGTGTGTGTGTGTACACAGGAGAAAGTTCTAAGCTCCGCCCACTGTAAGACCAGCAACGTGAGTCATGCTACTACCTGGGCTTCCCTGCGTGCTCAGTTGATCGCAGTAAGCCCTGGACATCAGACGTGTATTCTCCCGCGTAGACAGAAAATAGTAATGGCTACCTTTAATATTGCTTGTTCAACGTTTATGAAATGGTATTCTGCAAAGTGTCAAGATGTGGTGGATACTGAAAAACTCCCTATTCCACCCTCCTTTGATGCTTTTAAGGCTACATTGAATCGTGCGAAGGAGCAAGATGTACAAATACTCTATGGCTATTCTGGTGAGAGAATTGTAGGATTTCGTAGGACAAGTGATGTATTGAACTATGTTGTGAGACTAAACTTTAAAAGCTTACATATACCGTGAAGTAAAAGAAACAACACGTGCAGAAGAGAATCAACGGTTATGGATAGCGAGTCTTGTTGATGAGTGGTGTGACAAACGATATTATATCATGTTACATCATACTGAGTACTCGTGCCCTGCGACTGAGAATGTAAATCTTGTCATCATGGAGACTCTTAAGTAGTTTTATCACTATATAAATATATATCATGACGAAGTTTGTAGTGAGGTTGTGACTAATTCCTTGTGTGAGTTTTTAACAGACTTTAGAGACGAGCATCGCTTGTTAAACAAAAAGGAAAAATATGGGCATATGTTCCTCTCAAATAATGCACCGGAATGTGAAGATGTTTAGTTTGTGGAAATGAACGTGTGGTGAGTGGTAAAACATTAAAACCGTTATAAAATGTGTTTAGTTCGTGAAAATTACCCTGAAGGAAAATGCCTGGTGGGTATTCGGGGAAGTGGGAGTGATAAAACATTAAAACCGATATTACTTCGTGTGTCGCAGATGGAAAATTTCTCAAAACACGTGCCCAATATAATGGAATACAACGATTTATGTTGATATTGGAACAGCGCCGTACACGTTTCATTAGATTATGGTGTGACTCACTCCTCCCGTCGAGCCGACGCGTTGCATGTGGCTCATAATTATCTCAGAGCTTGAACCGAGTGGACGTGCGCTCCTCGAATCCGATGGAACTTCCTTTGAACAGCATTCTCAACGCCCTGTACGATGTGTCCGTGACGAAGTCGTTGCGCGTGTTCAGGCGTAAATCCGGTGTCGTTAGTTATGTACTGGAAATGGATTGTAGACAAACAAACAAACGGAATGTTGTTTATTTAAGTGTCGAGGAGATGAACAAAATCTTCGTGATAGTTACGAAGTGGAGTGAAGATCGTTATAAAATTCCTACAGGTGTAGGTACAAGAAGAGAGCAGATTAGTGACCCCCTCATATGCCGTTGGATGTACGTTGTGTATAAATAACGATCGGCCATGCACTGATATACAACTGATTAGAAGAATGCTTCTGATAATAACGCTCTTGTCCCTACGCGAAACCGTTTCATCGTCGACAGAATGTTTGAAATCGTCGGATTCCGCAAGCTGAAGCCTATATTAGACGCGCGTCTTACGGATATGCTTTATTTTGATACGGTTCTTGAATACGCGTACATCACTCTGCTCGAAGGGTTTACCGAGTGTAGGACTGAACAAGGTGAGAACGACCTAGAGCTGGAGGATTATTTTAAAAGTTTAGACTCTTTGAAATATCATGAACTTTGGTACAAAACACTTGATTGGTACATGGCTGTTCTCACCTACACCGTTCACCCTGAAGAACTATTTCTTTATATAATGAGCAGCTGTCGTAACGATTTAGAAGATTATTTCAACTGTCGCTATGCAGTGTGAAGAAGAGTTCACGATTGAAAAGCTCGGGTCGGTAGAAATAAACCCTCGATTGGAAAGGCGTGTTTATAAACTTGTATTTGACGTTGTGGCTAACGATGAACTCTTTGTGCGTGCTTTTGATTGTATTCTAGACGTATTTAAAGATAACTTGCCAACCGGATGTAAAGTGGGCACAAAAATAGTACTGAACGATATGAAGGCCCTTCATATCGAGTACAGGTTTCCCTATACCTTAAGCGGTGAAATATTATTAAACCGCGGATACTGCGTAATGCAGAGCAGTAACGATGTAATTTTAGACTCGATTACGTGTGAGTTTAGTGTATTGCGTAGTAAAACAAAGTGAAATGTATTTATTTTCAATATATTTAACATTATTGTGTATATATATTTCGCCTGTACTGCTATATTGATGGTTATACGTTTTGTATTTCTTATTTTTTTGATTTCGTTTTTTGATCATTCCAATGTATATTTATTTCCTATATATTTCCATAATATAATTATATATATATATATATATATATATATATATATATATATATATATATTCTCCTGTACTGTTATATTGACAGTTATATTTTTTTATTATATACATATTCCTCGTTCATATTTCTTAAACTATTATTATTTTTAATTTTTTTTATCATTCCAATGTATATTTATTTTCAATGTATATTTACAATATTTAATAAACAGAATGATGTAATGTTGTTTTATTTAATTATTTTGGTTGTAAACAATTATACCAAATGGCTGGTTACGCCTACTAAGCCTACTGACGGATTTCTAAGCCAACTGTTAAGAATTAATTAAATAAATGGCACAATCTGGCAACTCAACTTGATCAAGCCATTTACGCCTTCTAAGTCAACAGTTAATAATATATGCTTTAATTAAAAAAATAGCACAACCTGGCAACTCAACCTGTAAAAGCCACTTACGCCTTCTAAGCCAACTCGCCTATTAGGGATCCTATAAGACAACGGCGGGTCGGCTGAAGTGTTAATATGCATTTGGCTCCTGGCAGGTAAACACCTCTCTTCCTTTCTCTCTTTCTTCTGTCTTTCTCTTGGGGGGTAACGCCGCCTCCAAGTTTCATGACCCCTTGTTGCACCTGCAAAATTTCCCTCCCCACCTTTTGCAGCATTGAGTTGTTGCATACTCCATCCCCCTTTGCAACGTACCCCCACCCCAAAATTGTTATCTCTGCAACATTCTTGCACTCGTCCATTTTTCGCCCATACTACTCGCAAATTTCAAAGTTTTATTCATACCAGCAATAGCCTATATATATATATATATATATATATATATATATATATATATATATATATATATATAGAAGGTGTTTCAGGAGGAAAGGTCAATACTTCGGGAGGTGATAGTATCGGTCATTGTGAGAAAAAGAGTTCATATGAACATGTGTCTAATTCTGAGTGGTTACGGAGATAGAGCTGTTTGAATCTACAAATACAAAAGCATTGTTAATGGTAATCAAGAAAGAGAAACCAATTACTGTTTCTAACATTTAATGTCTAAACATTGGCATTTTGAATGGTATCAGATACAGAAATTACAAATTTGTTAGTTTCAAATACGTTTTCGAAAATCCCACCGTCAACCTCAATGCACTTTGAACTCGTGTGCGAACATCGCGTGTTGTTCGTCTGAGTTGATCTTGACGTTCCTTTATGCGGGCAGCAGTATCCAAAATGCGCGAGAGCAATTCATCTCGTGTATCCATCTTTCTTTTGTAAACTTGACTTTTAATTCACCCCCACAAACAATAACACTGCCCAACACCAATTTTGCTGATTTTATTCTAACACCTGCTTTTAGGTAACTTTGGTGTGCTGATTTCAAAAAGCACCTTAGTTTTTGCCTATCACGTCAGGTTTTCGAGCAATCAAATACGGAGATATCGCATTTTGGCAGGGTTATGCCAATTTTTTTTCTTTTCAAAAAATAAGTTTTTACATACTCAGAATCAGCATGGAAAAGTAAACAATTGTGCAGGTAGTGAACTTTAATATACAATGGTAATATTGACACATAAAGTGATTAAAAGTGTTTAAATAAGCAAAAAATGAATCCATGATCATGACGTCACGCTCACACCTGGGGAAATCACAGATACCCAAGATTTTAATATGTTGTACATGACCTTTAGATTTAATGCACAGATTTGCGTATTCCACAGATAAAATTTTAACAGCAAAACAGCTGTTAACAGGTCTCAAAAATCATCAATTTTGATAAGTGCCCTTCATGGATCACCCAAAATAGGCATATTGCATTGCACATTGCACGAAAACCTGATGTGATGGACAAAATCTAAGGTGAATTTTTAAATCAGCACATCAATATTATCCAGAAACAGGTCTTAGAATTAAATCACCAGCAAAAATGTTTTTATTTGTTGGGCAGTGTAATCTAACGGAGAGAGGTGTGGAGACCTTGGTGGCCATTGAATGGGACCACCGCGGCCGATCCATCGATCAGGGAAAGTTTGATATAGGTATTGCATCAACAGATGGGTAGAATGTGGAGTTCCGTCATGCTGAAAGTACATACCAGCGCATGTAGCCAAAGGAACATCCTCCAATAGTCCTGGCAATTCATTTTGCAGAAATTCTAGGTAACTTTGTCCTGTAAGACGATTCTCTAAAGTAACTGGGCCAATCAGCTGAGCATCGATGATACCGCACCACACATTGGCAGAGAAGCGATGTTGAAAATTTGTTTCCACAGTGGCATTTGGATTTTCGTCTGACCACCGATAAGAGTTACGAGTGTTGTTGATACCGTCACGGGTGAAAGTAGCTTCATCGGTGAACAGTATTAATCGAAGCAATCGGCGATTAGCATTTACCCAATGACAAAATTCCAGTCGCATGGCAGCGTCTCCTGGTTGAAGGTGTTGTACACGCTGTACATGATATGGATGCAAGCCTTCCTCACGTAATGTTCGCCATACTCTTGTGTGTGGTACACCGAGACGTGAAGAAATTCTTCGTGAGCTAGTAGTAGGACTACGCTCTACCAACTGAAGAATGTTTTCCACTTCATCCACATCTTGTTGACCTTCACATTCAGATGAAACATGAGCGCTGGGAAGTGTACCAATCTCACCCAATGTGTTGAAAACCCTGGTAAACACTCTTCGATCCGGAATTCTTCGGTTCGGAAACCGTCGACGGTATTCTGCAATAGCAGCTGTTGCACTTCCATCGCAAAAACCGTAGACATACACCATATCTGCATATTCGGCATGTGTGAAGGTGTGTGGCATTCTTAACACTGCTTCAAACACCAAACAATGTCATTCACAACAGTCAGCTGTAGATTGGCTTATGTTACATGCTTACATTACAGCTTACATGGTTCAAGGTTATAGGGGAGGGAAGGGGGAGGAAGAGCTGCGCGCGCATCAGATTCAAACAGCTCTATCTCCGTAACCATTCAGAATTAGACACATGTTCATATGAACTTTTTTTCTCACAATGATCGATACTATCACCTCCCGAAGTATTGACCTTTCCTCTTGAAACACCCTGTGTATATATATATATATATATATATATATATATATTAGTGTTTTAAGTATTCTCTGAACAAAGTACAGCGAGTTATATATTTAATGGTAGATGCATATAAAATATAAAAATAAAAATAGAAGGCGAGTGCAGCAGACACACGTACCTTATCACTCTAGCGATTAAGTTGACACGAAATTTGAATTCGACAAACGGTTTACGAGAAAGATCACTAGCTCAGCTCATATAGGCCGAGAGCAAATGAAAGTATATATTTTTTTTAAAAGTTTTACCAATAAAATAGCGGAACCCGGGAACAAGACCTACGGCTTAGCTGAATAGTGGTCAGTCCAAAGTCTGACTGGTCTGACCGCTTCCGAATGCCTTGTTATAGTTGCCTATCCCCTGTTGACAGTAGCTTAATAATGAGATACTTTTTTGGTTCATTTCAACATAGCACCTGGTAAGTCATTTACACAGAGCTAAAGCACAAACTATCAATATAATATAGAATTATGAATATATGACATAATTTTTCAAATTTCGTGATATTACTATTATGGCAGGCAATGCATAAGAATTAAAATTAATAGTAATGTTTTCATTATGATAAAAATAATAACTTTCTCAAGAGTTTCAGCCACAGAAAATTCAATGAAACAAGTTTCATTCAATTTTCTGTGTTACCAGGTATTTATATTTTGAGGTTTATATATTTGTTTGTTCATTAATAATTACTGTAATACTTTACATGAAATGTGCATGACTGGGCCTTATAAGCTACTTTATAAGCTAATTTAATTGTAAATTTCATAATTTATTAGAGGTAAGATCCGCATAACATCCGCAGTCAGAAGTGCGGATGCGGATGTTAAAAATTTTCCGGTCCACCACTAGTATATATATATATATATATTATATATATATATATATATATATATATATATGTGTGTGTGTGTGTGTGTGTGTATGTGTGTACTAAACATATGACTACGATGTGGTGAGGCTGCAGCCTTAGGACTATTTAAAATTAAGCTCTGCTTCATAATTATATTCTTGTTGAGTTTATGAGGTTATATGTCATACTTCTTCTCAAAATAAATATGTAAACATTCTTTACAGCATTCTACCACCTGTTTCTCACCTTTTTAATAAAAAAAATAGAAGACTTGTTGAATGATCAAGAAAATAAATGTTTTGGCCAAATTAGCAACAATTCTTTCCTTAATGTTTAAACAGTGTTAGGTCTCTCAGTAAATGCAAAAAAAAAACACTTTTTTTCTACTTGAAGGTCAAAATATGATAATAAAAACCCACTCTAATAGACAGAGTTTATTTCCACAACAGTTTCGATGCCCACTGGCATCCTCTTCGGGTGGATACAGAAGAGGATGTCAGTAGGCATCGAAACTGTTGTGGAAATAAACTGTCTATTAGAGTGGGTTTTTAATATCATAGGTCTCTCAGTAACTTCAGCTTGGATGGGTATGGAGGACATGAGGATCTACTGCACGTATGTACACGGTACATTAGGCCTGTTCAAAAATCAACTTTTTCTTATTTTCATAGGTTTCTGTACATTTTCCCATGCTTTTTGACCTGAAAAAGCCGGAAATCACAACTATTTTGACCTAGGATGTTGGGAAGCATTGCCGCATGGAGCTTTAAATTTTCTGCCTTGAAATCGGCCAAATCGCCAATTCCGGGGTCCCTTGAATTATGTTTTGCACTTTAACTTTTGATCCTAAACAAGATAGAGCAAACAAATTAGGTATCAAATGAAAGAGCATAAAATTAAAATAATAATAATATATAATAATAAATAATAATAATAATAATAATAAAAATAAATAATAATTAATATAATAATATAATAATTATCTCATCATTTTTCAAGAAACAACAGAACTCAATCAGAATCTAGAAAACCATCTACAAGTTACACACTTCACAATGGCATTAAGCAAGGAGCTGAGGGAGCTCCGGGGCGCACAGTTGATATCTCAGAACCTCCACGTACTGTCCACAGGTAGGTGTCAACTGGGCCATCTACCAGATCTCTCACTGAAACTTTCCTGGTTGGATACCCTTCAGCTTTTATCAGTGGTTCCCAGCTTCCCACCAACAGACAGGCGTTCCAGTATTTCCTTAATCTTCAGAATTTACCGGAAAATGCAGGGAGGCCCATGGTTCAAGACCTTGCATATGAAACAGTTGAATCTATCATCCCATTCTGGCAGATGGCTAGGATCAAGACAATGACCAAGTACAACGCAATGAAGCTCTTCATGAAACTACATGAGAAACATCGTGCTCTGGTGAAAAGCAAAGGAAGAGCAAGTAACCCTGGAGGAAAAAGAGGAGCATTTGTGCTGGAATTAGACAGCCTGTTCGATATAGGAGCTCCAGATGCAATCCAGGAAATACAGAACAACAGACTGTTATCCAGAGAGAAGAAAGATGAGGATATCAGGTTCTACGAAGACCAAAAGACTGAGAGGAAAGGTCATATGTCTGGTCATGACAAGATTTTTGAGACAAGATCCCTGCAGCAAGCAGCGAGGAATGAAAGACTGCAGCATAGACAAGAACAAGGTAAAACTAATTACTTTGAACGTTACAAAAGTTTTAAGTTTTACTCCATTGCGATATTTAGCATGTACTTAACAATTACTGTCTTAACATGTACTATTTTACAGCTGCAGCAGAACAAGAGGCAGTTGTTCATGTGGATGACATTACCTGGGTGACTCAACTGACAACGACGCTAACACAGAGGACATGGATTACCATCAGCCTCGTCCTGGATGTTCTCACCATCAAGACACTGTGACTAGTGTGAATTTGACGTTTCCAAGGAAGGTCATGGAATGTGATGTCATCTGCAATACAGCTGATCGTCTTGGTTTATCAGACAATCAAGTTACTGCCATGGTTTCTGCCACCTTGAAAGCTGGAGGGGCTGATCTGGATAACTTCGTCATCTCAACCTCAACAACACGTCGCAACAGAATGCTGTCCAGGTATAATATCAGCCAGAGTCACAGTCCAAGTTTTGTGAAAACCCCCCCACAGTACGCTGCCTTACACTGGGATGGAAAGTTGCTCAAAGATGTCTTGGGCAGTGAACCTGGAAGTACCTCAGAGACTTTAGCTGTGCTAGTGTCTGGTCCACCTTCATACACTGAAGGAAAGTTATTGGGAGTACCTGTCATCGACAATTCTTCTGGCACAGCTCAGGCTGAGGCTTCAATGGATTTACTGGAGACATGGGAACTTACGGATAATGTTACTGCCCTTGTTTTTGACACTACATCCAGTAACAGTGGAGTTCACAGAGGAGCTGCCAAACTGCTAGAGAAAATGCTGAACAAAAAGGTGTTTTATCTGGCCTGTCGACATCACATCCAGGAAATCCTAGTAGGAGCAGTTTGGGAGAAGCTGTTTGAAAAGGTGAAGGGGCCAGATAATCCCTGGTTTGAGCATCTGAAGGATGTTTGGACGGACTTGTCCAAGGAAAACCCAAAGATGCTGGCTATCAACAGCAAATGGCTGAAGGAAAAGAAGAAGAACAGTGAAGAAATACTCCAAGACATTCTAACAGCAGAAAGGCTTCCAAGAGCCGACTACAGGGAAATGGCTGAACTGACAGTCATTGTTCTTGGAGGAACGCCTCCTCGAGGTATTCACTGGAGTCGACCAGGCGCCATTCATCAGGCCAGATGGATGGCCAGAAACCTGTACTCCATGAAAATGCTGATGTTTGCAGATCAACTTGAGTACGACGAAGACACTGTATCAAAGCTGGAAAGACTCAACACCTTCCTTGCGCTGTTCTTCACTCCTGTATGGATGATGTCAATGTCTGCTGCAGATGCTCCCGTGAATGATCTAAGTCTAATCCAGGACATGTTGAAGTACAAGAAAACTGACCCAGAGCTTGCTGATGCAGTACTTAATAAGATGGAAAACCACAAATGGTACCTGACGCAGGAAGTCGTGCCATTTGCCCTGTTCAGCAGTAGATTGAGTGACACATTGAAGCACGACATTGCTGCCCAGTTACATGCCACTGAGAAGCCAGACAGCTTCAGAACAGGAAAGCCTCTGTTCCAGAGAGTCACAGCTAAGACCACCCTGGTTGATCTCATTGGCCCAGAATCACATTTCCTGCTGGACACATTGAACATTGGATCCGAGTGGCTTCTGGAACCTGTCACGTCTTGGCCACAGAATGAGGACTACAGAAAAGCGTTGGACTATGTTAAGAATCTGAAAGCGGTGAATGACATTGCTGAACGTGGTGTCAAGATGATGAGCGACTTTGCAAATGTCATAACAACAGATGCCAAGCAAAGGGACTATCTCCTTCAAGCTGTGGAGTTCAACAGACGCCGCTTTGACAGCTTCAAGAAACAAACTCTCAACAACTGACTGTGTAAATGTCATTATGAAATTAATCATCATGTAATGCTTTCACTTCTTGATCGATTAGACTTGTGACAAAATGTTAATCTCAAATTTGTGTCATGAATAAGGCGCCTTGTCTGCCTTGAGTGTGAGAAAACGAATTTTGTGATATTTCTGAAATGTTTGTATGAACCAATGTGCCATTTCTTGTTCCAAGACTATCATAATTGTATAAGTTAGAAAGAGGATTAAAAACACTTTAATTTGGTGCCTATTTTGTTGCTCTATCTTGTTTAGATAAAAAGTTATAGTGCAAAACATGATTCAAGGGACCCCGGAACTGGTGCTTTTGGCCGATTTCAATGCAGAAAATTAAAGCTCCATGCGGCAATGCTTCCCAACAACCTAGGTCAAAATGGTTGTGATTTTCGGCCTTTTCAGGTCAAAAAGCATGGGAAAAAGTACAGAAACCTATGAAAATAAGAAAAAGTTGATTTTTGAACAGGGCTAATGGTACATATATATATGTGTGTGCAGAGAGAGAGATTTGTGCTTTAGCGCTGTGTAAATGACTTACCAGGTGCTATGTTGAAATGAACCATAGAAGTATCTCATTATTAAGCTACTGTCAACAGGGGATGGTCAACTATAACAACGCCTTCGGAAGCGGTCAGACCAGTCAGACTTTGGACTGACCACTATTCAGCTAAGCCGTAGGTCTTGTTCCTGGGTTCCGCTATTTTACTGGTCAAGCTTTTTTACAAAAATATATACTTTCATTTGCTTTAGGCCTGTGTGAGTTGAGCCAGTGATCTTTCTCGCAGACTGTTTGTCGAATTCAAATTTAGTGTCAACTTAATCGCTAGAGTGATAAGGTCCGTGTGTCTGCTGCACTCGTTTTTGCTATTTTTATTTTTATATTGTATATTTATCTATCATTAAATATAAAACTCGCTGTAATTTGTTCAGAGAATACTTAAATCAACTCTAAATAAATATATATATATATATATATATATATATATATATATATATATATATATATATATATACAGGGTGGGCCGTAAGTTTCCATACATAGGAAAAATTAAACGTTTGTTTTTATGTTTCAGATACCCTAAGAATATGCGTTTGACGTAAGATCTTGTTTACTGATGAAGCAAATTTTTACGTCAATGGAGAGGTTAATCGGCAAAACATACGTTATTGGAGTAATGCTAACCCTAACTGGCTGAGTCCGACGAAGATGCAAGGTGCCGGTAAAGTGATGGTGTGGGCCGGGATATGGGGTGACAGAATTATTGGACCAATTTTTGTCAGTGGAAATCTTAATGCCGAAAGGTATCTTAACATGTTGCAAGAAGAGATTTTCCCATCCCTGCTAAACGAGGAAGGTAACTTCCCAGTTTACTTCCAGCAAGATGGAGCTCCACCTCATTATGGTCTTCACGTGCGTCGGTATTTGGATCAGCAGTTTCCGGATGCTTGGATTGGTCGGCGTGGTCCTGTGGAGTGGTCTCCCAGATCCCCAGATCTCACCCCCATTGATTTCTATCTTTGGGGGCACTTGAAGGCCATGGTGTATCAGGAAAAGATACGAGACATAAATCATCTAAAGGAACGTATCACCAACGCCATTACAAGCATAACGTCAACTGTGCTAATGCGTGTTCATCAACAGTGGGGAACACGTATTGAAATGTGTTTTCAAAACAATGGCAACCATGTAGAGCATATTATATAAATAAAAATGGTTGTCCATAACAAAATGTTTATTTTTCCTATGTATGGAAACTTACGGCCCACCCTGTATATATATATATATATATAATATATATATATATATATATACATTTAACTGCAAACACGCAGTATAATTAACGTAAAGAACGACGCTTGTATAGGAGATATTCCGCGCAAGATGAGAGAGAGAGAACGAAACAAATGAAAAAATGAGATAACCACCCGGGAATCGAACCCGGGATCTTCCGATTGCCGATCAGATATGATAACCATTACACCATGGGCCTCACTCATTCAAATGCCGTAATTCTTCTACATACGCGCATAAACCAATGCCCCAAGGGGGCACCTCCCGCATGCCGTAACATTATATACATTTAACTACAAACACGCAGTATAATTAACGTAAAGAATGACGCTTGTATAGTAGAGGCCCATGATGTAATGGTTATCATATCTGACCGGCAATCGGAAGATCCCGGGTTCGATTCCCGGGTGGTTACCTCATTTTTTCATTTGTTTCGGTCTCTCTCTCTCATCTTGCGCGGAATATCTCCTATACAAGCGTCGTTCTTTACGTTAATTATACTGCGTGTTTGCAGTTAAATGTATATAATGTTACGGCATGCGGGAGGTGCCCCCTTGGGGCATTGGTTTCTGCGCGTATGTAGAAGAATTACGGCATTTGAATGAGTGAGGCCCATGGTGTAATGGTTATCATATCTGACCGGCAATCGGAAGATCCCGGTTTCGATTCCCGGGTGGTTATCTCATTTTTTCATTTGTTTCGTTCTCTCTCTCTCATCTTGCACGGAATATCTCGTATACAAGCGTCGTTCTTTATATATATATATATATATATATATATATATATATATATATATATATATATATATATATATATACACACACACAGGCTATTGCTAATATGACTGTTAAAACTCTTTGAAATATGCGCAATGATGAAGGGTCTATTCTTTTCTGGAAGAAAGTACTGCCACTAGGTGCTTCCTGCCAGGTAGATGTACCCTTACTGCCTCGATTTAGAAGAGTTCCAGCTAGGCTAGAAGAGGGTTGTGTTATACCAGAAGGTCGCTAAGCTCCAGAAGATCATTACAGAAAGACAGATTATGAAGCTCTGAACGTCATTTTAATACCCATAACTGAGAGGTTTGATCAAGCAGAGTACAAAATGTATGTCTAGTGTAAAGAGTTGCTTCCGAAGGATGCAAAAGGATAGACGTTCACAGCAGAATTAGAGAGTAACCTCATTCTAGGGCTCAGCCTTCCTTCCTGCAAGACTACATGTACATCTAGCAACCTTCAGTACCAACTTTGTGTTCACGGTACCCTTGAGCAGTTAATCCTACGTGATGTAGTTACACACACGCAATGACTGACACCTGGTCAGTAATCTCTTATCGCCTCTGTGATCACATAGCAAAGTTAATTATAGTGATTCCAGTCGCCACTACCTGTAGTGAGCGCTCGTTTAGTAGTCTCGTGCGTATTAAAACTTATCTGAGCTCAAATACGACTCAGGAAAGGCTCAACCATTTGATGCTATTGCATGTACATAAAGAAAGGTGTGGTCAATTAGGTTTAGTTGATGTTGCCTATGGAATTGTTCAGAGTTCTGAATAAAGGTTATCCTTGTTTGGTAAATTTAACACATTGTACTTTGCCAAGACCATAGTTCTGGTACAAGCCAAGGTCACAATGACTGAAAGGGAAATGAAACATGCTGATATTGACATGAAACCAGTGTAATAATATCTAATACTTTTTGTCTAAATATAGGCAATTTGCAAACTCATCTAAAGTGATTGATTATAGTTCGCCACGAGATGAAATAAATCTTCAAACTACTTTTACCGTGTATATATATATATATATATATATATATATATATATATATATATATATATATATATATATATATATATATAGTATATATATATATATATATATATATATATATATATATATATATATACATACACTATACTATACTTGGTGCGAAAGCGGTGCCTCTTATTGCGTTTATGAGCTGGAAAAAAAAAGAGCCTGAAAATTTAAAGATCGTCATTTTCAGTTATTAAGAACTCCAAGATTTATGAGCAATAAGATACCTTTGGGTTACTTGTATAATAGGAATGTTTGGTCGATGGGTCTACAGCTGAATGTGTAGTTGACAGATGTTTCAGTACAGCTATGTTTAGGCTCTCACTTGTTACGTCATCTGTAATACAGGTATACCCCGTTATTCATAGCTTCGATATTTAGCTTATACATAATTTATTTTTTGACACCAAATTCCGTTATTCGCAAACCCAGCTCCGTTATTCGCAATGCCAGATAAGGGAAAAAAAATAATTCACGTTAAATTCTGAATGCTTTCGATGCTGCGTTAGAGCTTGTGTTTGAGAAGGACCCCAACGTTGAAAAAACTCTAGTGTCAGAAATAACGTAAAAACAAAATCCGATGCTATGCTGAACTTTATAAGAGTAAAAAAGCCAAAGCAACGCAGTCAACACTGACACAATTTTTGAAGCCAATCAAGAAAACCACCACCTGAACTACAACCATCAACCAGCAACCCAGCATTCACCCAGCGTTCGCAACGTTCAAGCCGAAGCCAAAGCCAGCCGCACCACAGCCAGAATCCCTGCCTTCCTCACCACAGTGTCTTCTTGTTGAAATTGGTGGAGAGTTTTGAAGACAGTGGCGAGACAGATGATCCTGCCCCTCTACATGAGTAACCCCTCGTCACGCTCCGTTTTCTTCCAGGCTCGGGGAGGAAATAAAAGTACAGTACAGGTATGTTTATTCTTTTAGTGATGTTATTCATAACTTACTATGCTAATACAGGTCTGTATTTGTGTTTTATACTTGCTTTTATGTATCGTATGGGAACGTATCCAAACATCTTACCTTCTGAAAAATGGCCACCGGAACGCATCCCCACATAAAACATGTATTTTTATGGGAAAAATTATTCGTTATTCGCAGTTTCGCTATTCTTAATGAGTCTCAGGAACATAACTTGCGAAAACCGGGGTATACCTGTATTTGATTTTACTAAGGGTAGGTCATATCATTTTTGAGGGGAAATCTTGTAATAGATGGGGCTTTGCACAATTTAGGCACTCATTAGCCTGCATATGTGTCTATTAAAGAGATGCTTTGCACTCTTGTTTGTAAAAGCCTGTAATGATAGAATACTAAAACATTTGATAATGTTTAGCCGACGGAGCGTCTGGAAAAATGTAAAGACAGCATAATTTATGTGAATTACGAAAAGGCGTTAATATAGAGTAAAAAAATAAAAATATTAACTTTGTGTACATGAAGATTAGATTTGTTTTTTTAGCTGAGACTTGAAAATTTGATGATTGCGATATATATAAGGTTGTAAAATATATTCTGCTCGAATTTTTAGTTCATTCAGAACAAAAATTGAATGACTTATAAGGACAAATTCGCTCGAATTTTTGGTTTATTCACAACAAAAATTAAATGACATAATGACAAATTAATCATCACTATAAGTCCCTTCTTTTTCTATAACCTCCTCCCACCTGTAGAAAGGTTTTTTATGCCACATTCGAAGAAATCCCTTGGTTTCGTGTTATAAAAAGCGATCACTTCGTTTTCGATAGCTTCCCTGGATTGCAACGTTTGTCCATCTAGGTGGTGTTGCAGACTTCGGAATAAATGGTACTCTGAAGGTGCGATGTCTGGAGTATAAGGTGGATGAGGCATTTTTTCCCAACCAAATGCCTCCAATTGGGCAGTGGTGATTCGAGCAGTGTGAGGGCGCGCGTTATCCTGGTGGAATAGAACACCTCTGCGATTAATTAATGCAGGACGTTTTTCTTGTAATGCCCTCTTCAATCGTTGGAGTTGTTGGCAGTAGACTTCAGCTGTGATTGTTTGGTTATCTGGCAGAAGCTCAAAATGAATAATTCCTTGCATATCCCACCAAACATAGCAAAATTTTCTTTCGATGGGGTCCATTCCTTGGCTGAGGTTCAAGTTTTGTTTCACGGCTAAGCCACTGATGTCGACGCTTAATATTGTTATAGAGGACCCATTTTTCATCCCCAGTGACGATCCGATTAAGAAACGGTGCCTGCAGTTGCCGAAAATGCAATGATGTACAAATATCGATTCGATGTTGAAGATTCGCTGGTGACAAATCATACGGAACCCATTTTCCAACCTTCACTTCGCATAACGATGAATGGTCATATGGCTAACGCCGAGTTGCAGGCCAAGTTCTCTTACAGTTCCCGTTGAGTTTTCTTCCACTGTTGCTTTCAGCAACTCTTCATCTAACTCATTTGGTCGTCCTGTTCGTTGACAATCTTTCAGACAGAAGTCTCCATTTCTGAACTTCTCAAACCATCACCTACACATCCATTCGCTCACAACATCATTTCCATAAACTCTTTGAATGTTTCTTGCGGATTCACTAGCGTTAGATCCTTTATGGAACTCATACAGTATCACATGTCGAATATGCTCTTTCGTGGACTCCATGTTTTTTCAATTACTGTAATATCGTAGGGGTGGCGTTCTAACTGTATGAAAAACACCAGAGAAACTATTCATTAGCCTAATCCTACACTAGCCAAAGCCTACACTAGCCTAAGTCATTCTGTATCATTCGGTATCGTGATAAAACCTGTGCGAACCTGTCGCCGCGTGTATTTTGCAAAATTTCTAAAACTATTTCACATTATCTTCAAGTTATTCTATTATCTATCGTCCGTTTTCTAATCGAGCAGAATTTATGTTACAACCTGATATATATATATATATATATATATATTATATATTATATATAATATAGATATATATTATATATATATATATATATATATATAATATACAGGTTGTAACATAAATTCTGCTCGATTAGAAAACAGACGATAGCTAATAGAATAACCTCAAGATAATGTGAAATAGTTTTAGATATGTTGCAAAATACACGCAACATACACACACACACATGTTAACCGGTTTGGCAAAAGGGTGTAATAAGATTTTGTTGAAGGAAGTGAATCAGTTTAAACTGGCAAGCCCTCCACTTTGGTAGAAATATATAGATACTTTTTTGTAAACTTTCTTATTACAGATTGGCTTTTGAAGTGTAGGAGCAAATAGGACACGAAGTATGAATTAAAAGGTCATTAATAAATAAAAGGAAGAGAGTGGTTGAATGGGCAGAACTCTGAGAAACACCTCTGTTAATAGCTTTAGGAGAAGAACAGCAGCCATCTACAACTGCAGCTATAGTTCGGCCAGAAAGGAAATTAGAGATGAATGCACAGATAGAAGGGTAGAAACCGTGGGAGGAGAGTTTGACAATTAAACATTTGTGCTAGACTCTATCAATAGCTTTTGATATGTCTAACGCAATAGCGACAGTTTCGCCGAAATCCCGAAAGGAGAATGACTAACAGTTAGAGAGATCTGCAAGAAGATCACCAGCAGTGCGTCCCTTGTGGAATCCATACTGACGATCTGAAAGAAGGTTGTGAGAAGAATGGTGTTTAAGAATCTTCCCATTAAGGATAGATTAAAAAACTTGGAAGGGCAAGAAATCAAAGCATTTGGTCATTCGTTAGAGGGTTGAGAGCGGTCGCCTTCTTTGTGGCAGGCTGAATGAAAGCGGACTTCCAGCAAGAAGGAAAAGTACCAGATGAGAGACAAAGACGAGGAAAGATAAATTTTTAATGTGTTCGTTAGTCCATTACCAGAAATTTAACATCAAATAAAACTTATGTGAAAGATAAAGAGCTGCCAATTAAAGTTAAGCGCCTTCAGACCTAATTTCATATATATATATATAATGTAGGCTCACAGAATTCTGAACTCGCAGACACCTCACATGATGTTCAGATTTTTCATATCTGAAATCTGAATTTTTAGCGACTCAGCATTCTAATTTGATTGTTCCTATAGTAGGGCATGGTTAATTAATCATTTTTAGGAAAAAGTGATGAATGATGAAATTTTCTAATTAATCAAGGATTAACCGATTAAAAATGATTAAAAATTAAATACTTCTGAAAAGAGTAAGAAAGAGCTTTATTGTTTCTGTAGCGTGAGATAAGACCGAAGAAAACATTTTGCTCAAACATTTAGTTTGCTTTAGTTCAAGAAATCAGGCATGGGTGGATTACACAGTTTATACACGCAAAAAGGTGCAAAATTCAAATGATACATTACAAAATTTAAGGTAAAATGATACTGAAATTATGAGGAAAATTAATAATTTCCCATCATTTTCTAAAAATATATTTTGATTAATTAATGATTAAATTCGAAACAATGATTAACTGATTAATTGATTAATCAAAACCCTGCCCTAATCTATAGCTGTAACGTCTGGCTGTTTACCTCTCTAACTGTTTATCGATGGTCAGATAGATAGATAAAATGAGGTTTTTTGGATGATAGTTAATAATATGTTTTACTTGAAAATTTTCATTTGATACGTTCATTGTTTTATGGTAATTTAGTCGTAATGATTGTAATATCGTTGTTGGTTAATATTTGTAAGCCTCTACACGTTGTACGAACTACTTTGGTGTTTATTAAAGAGTAATCATGTTTGTACGCTCATACATCAGACAACCGTTGGGTACATTTGGGTGTTTTAGATATATTACATACCAACATCGGTGTAGTGAATGCTTACCTAGACAACTATGTAGAAATGAAAATAAGTTTTAAACTACTTTTACTACTGCTACTGCTACTAGTACTACTACTACTATTACTATTACTACTACTACTATTATTACTACTACTACTACTACTAATAATAATAATACAGGTTCCTCCTACCCCCAACTTCTAACTTGCAACAGATAAATGGTGTACATTTTGTTGAACAATGGGTAGAAATCAACCACAGACATAAGAAGTCATATATATATCACAGAGAATACAACAGTAAACTGTGAAGACTGTACGTAGAAAATAATTAATTCATCGGCATATGCGTATTAAAGTTTGATGCGTCTCAATGATGCGATCTGTTATAGAAATGGTTGTCTTGGGTCTTGAACATCGATCAAAATTTATGCGTTATATTTGCTGAACCATGATATTCTTTTAGTTACTAGCTCGTAACTAGCTAACTAATTTTAGGTAGCAACGAGAGGAATGTGTGATACAAAGGCAATGAGTAAATAACCAAGCTGATAAAATTCGTGTATTGTATTACAGTCATATAACTGCATACTGTAGGTGTTAGAAATAGTAAAATAGTTTGGTGTGACTCCCGCTTCAGAGGAAAGATTAGTGGATTTACGACTGCTTTGAAAGAAGTTGTAATAAACAGGTGTAGGTTCGCCCCGGTTTGTTGCACAGAGCGATCAGAATTTGCAGAGTATGCAACTTTCAGGTTTGATTAAATAATCGGAAGCGACAGTGTAGTGAAAGGTCTTTGCTGGAATTATTACTGAAGATACGTATTCAATTACTTTAATGGTATTGCTCCATGAAAGACTGGGCGATATTTTTTAGGCAACAATCTTTGCTACGAGGTTAAATACCAGAGTATGCCCTGTAAACTCACTAGTCGTTTTCTATTAATTGGAAATATTAAGAAAGTTGTTTTTTAGAACAAACTCCTTATCTGGTATATATTTGTGTGTGTGTGTGTGTGTGTGTGTGTGTGTATTATATATTGCTAATGGTATGATGATGTTGATAAACTTAATAGGGCTATAGGAATTGAAATAGTATAATTAAACAGTATTATATTTACGTGCTCGCTACTTTCCTTTATACCTACGTTAAAAGATTGAGTTGCCAACTGTTTTGAAGAAAATCAAATGTTTAATTGAAATAATCTTGTACATAAATAATAATAATGATAATAATAATAATGTTTAAGTGGATATTTAGAGACGGATTTGATGATTCAGTATTTGAATCTATCCGAATATGCATTGCTAGGCTGAGTTATTGAAAATGTATTTTCATGGTTTTAAAGTTACATTACACAACTTGACGTAACTAGTAATATAAATCGATGAGTTGGTGTTTGCATTTCTTTAAATTTATCTTACAGATACATAACTTAGAACAGCTGTTGTAGGTTAAACGGATGAAGTATATGACAACGAAGAAAGACATCGATATTTGAATTTATGAATATGAAATGCATGTATTCGCGTTCATCCTAGTCTTTTTCAAAAGGACTAATATATATATATATATATAATATATATATATATATATATATATATATACATATATATATATATATATATATATATATAAGTATATATATATATATATTATATACATATGAAAATTATTTCTCGAAAGTAACACGTGATAAATATCTATGATGAAAAGAACCACGAAGGAAAGGAAACAGAGAATGGTGCTCAAGCGCTTTCGTTTAATTTGTATGCTCCTCCCACAATTTTTATTTCTATATATATTATATATATTTTTTTGTGACCTATATATGACGCGTTCGGTGGAGAAGGGGCGAACGCCACAAAATTCGAAAAATGAGTTTTTTGTCGTATAATTATCCTTTAAAACCTTTGCTTTACCTATGCAAAAAATTAGATGTTAGTCTGCACTCTTTCACGGTAAAATTTAGGTTTTAATGTATCTCAGAGAAATTCACTCCGCATCATTGCTTCACATTGAACACATCTATCTACTTTCTGGTCACTCGACAATGCCCTGTGATGCTCAATTTGGCCAAATTGAACAATATAAAAAATAATTACAGCAATATTATTTACACCAAAAAAGATTATGTTACGGCCATAACTACAGCCGTTTCGCAGCGCTTCTTAGTTGTATAAATGAAAGGCTGATTTTCTCGATTTTGACGTCCTAAAAACGTGCATTGTCATTAGGAAATCAACAACTACTAAATTTACAGATGCAAGAAAGTTAATATTTGACTTTCAACACAAAGAAGGCTACGTAATATCTACTGCATACCGCACAACCCCAGATAATAGCCATCCCGTCAGACTGCAGAAAGGGAAAAAATCCTAGTGTCAGTTTATTCAATCTAGCCCAGCAGACACTGCAACCAAAGTATTCCCAATTGCTGCCAATAACTAAGGAAAAAATAAAAGATCTCAAAGAATTATCAGACCTAATGCCTGCAACTGCAGTGAACTATTATACAAGATTGTTAAAGGAACTGGAGAAACCGAAACAGTTGAAGCAGGTAATACAACATTCGACGAAGAGGACCAAATAATGGATTACACCATTAACATCAGAAGCTATCAATAAATAATATTGTAAAATTTCTTGGCGTTTTATTATATCGACATATTACACAACAATATTTTACTCAAATATGTGTTCAAATTCATACAACATTTCAATAAACCGGAAAAATACAAAGGTTTGAAGTTTACAAACTTTAACTGCATTTTGTGGCATAATTCGAAAATGTTGCGTTCGCCCCTTCTCCACCGAACGCGTCATATAGTCTCGAACTCTTTATTTACTTCAGTGTTCTTGAGGATGTCATTAGACGAAAGCGCTTGAGCAACGTTCTGTGTTTCTTTTCCTTCGTTGTTCGTTTCATCATATATATATATATATATACTGTATATATATATATATATATATATATATATATATGATACACACAGACAGTGCATGGAACAAGGAACTCTTCTGGGGTAATTAAATCCACTATAGTCCAAAATAAGTAATGGTAGATGACAAATACCATAGTTTTTCTTTTTCATGATGCTAGCCCGACGTGGGCAACGGGTCACTCGCAAAGAGGTCCCATAAATATAGCTTCCCTCACCAGCTATCTGCAAAGCAGACAGGATCCAGCTTTAGGACATGGATCTAGGGTTTAAAGCAGCCTAGCCTTGCTACATTTAGAACCTCAATATAAGCAAAAGACTCGCTGCCTTCACGTCAGATTGAATACATCAAAGAAAAAGGGGTAACTATTATATTTTTAGCCAAAAACCAAAACTTAAACCTCAACAGGCAGAATTGGACGTCCACTTTTCAAGGCACATAACATGTCCGTTTCGAGATGGGAATGAACTCAGAATGGTCCCCTGAGTTTTTTATGATACACACAGACAGTGCATGGAACAAGGAACTCTTCTGGGATAATTAAATCCACTATAGTCCAAATAAGTAATGGTAAATGACAAATACCATAGTTTTTCTTTTTCATGATGATAGCCCGAGTGACCCGTTGCCCACGTCGGGCTAGCATCATGAAAAAGAAAAACTATGGTATTTGTCATTTACCATTACTTATTTGGACTATAGTGGATTTAATTATCCCAGAAGAGTTCCTTGTTCTATGCACTGTCTGTTTGTATCATAAAAACTCAGGGGACCATTCTGAGTTCATTCCCATCTCGAAACGGACGTGTTATGTGCCTTGAAAAGTGGATGCTCAATTCTGCTAGTTGAGGTTTAAGTTTTGGTTTTTGGCTAAAAATATAATAGTTACCCCTTTTTCTTTGATGTATTCAATCTGACGTGAAGGCAGCGAGTCTTTTGCTTATATTGAGGTTCTAAATGTAGCAGGGCTAGGCTGCTTTAAACTCTAGATCCATGTCCGAAAACTGGATCCTGTCTGCTTTGCAGATAGCTGGTGAGGGAAGCTATATTTATAGGACCTCTTTGCGAGTGACCCGTTGCCCACGTCGGGCTAGCATCATGAAAAAGAAAAACTATGGTATTTGTCATTTACCATTACTTATTTGGACTATAGTGGATTTAATTATCCCAGAAAAGTTCCTTGTTCCATGCACTGTTTGTGTGTATCATAAAAAACTCAGGGGACCATTCTGAGTTCATTCCCATATATATATATATATATATATATATATATATATAGGGTGGGCGGAAAGTAGCTCCCTAATTTAAATTACATATAAATTATGTATAAATTGTGAATGTATTGTTATATTGTTATGGTGTGTTCTCTAAAGTGGTACAATTGTAACGGTAATCTTTTTTTCTCTAAATTGTTCTCTTTGTGTTCTCTAAAGTGGTACAATTGTAACGTTCATTTTTTTTTTTCATTTCAGATTGAAGGGTAACATGGCTGAGCGTTTAACACTGCAGGAGCGTGCCCAGTTGGCGGCACGGTACGAAGTTTGGCAATCTGTCGTTCGAGTTCAAAGATGGTGGCGGGCCATTCACGGACCACGTGCCCAAGTGGACCCGAAAAAATCAAGAACTGCCACTCGAAGCTTATGACCACGGGGTCTGTGGCAGATGTTCGAAGATGTGGTCGCCCTTCGACATCCAGGGCCCAGGAGACGGTGCAGGCAGTTCAGGAAATGTTCGCACGGAGTCCACGAAAGTCAACTCGCCAGGCAGCTCGGGAAAGTGGACTCTCCCGCTACTCAGTGCGAACTGTGCTGAAGAAGGAGCTGAACTGGCGTGCGTGGAAGCCGCATTACTGCCAATCTCTCTCGGACGAGGACTGCGACATTCGCATGGAGTTCGGGGAAATCATGCTGGCTTGGCATGAAGACTGGCCCCATCTCTTCCGCAACATCCTCTGGAGCGACGAGGCGGTGTTCCACGTCGGAGGCTTTGTCAACCGCCACAATTGCCACTACTGGGCAGGAGAGGATCCCATGGTTACCGCTGAAAAATGGCAGAATCGGTTCAGTGTAACGGTGTGGTGTGGTATGACCTCAGATCAGGTTGTGGGCCCGTTCCTTCTGCGCAACACCATGAATGCTGAGCGGTACCTTGCTATGTTGCGAATCGAGGTCTGGCCGGTTGTCAGCACATGGGAGAACATCGACGATCTGATATTTATGCAAGATGGCGCCCCTCCGCACTTCGCTCTTGTTGTCAGTGAGTGGCTGGATTCCCACTTCCCTGGGCGTTGGATGGGTCGTCGTGGTCCACATCAATGGCCAGCCAGGAGCCCCGACTTGACACCGTGCGACTTCTTTCTTTGGGGGTGGGTAAAGGAAGAAGTCTACCGCACCAAACCGAGGACATTGGAAGAACTGGAGGACCGAAATCGGGAAGTCATGTCCTCCATCCCGCCGGAGTTCCTGCTAAAGTCAGTGGACGCCATTCCTGGGCGGCTCCAGAAGCTGGTGGAAAGAGTTGGAGCCCACATTGAATTTTAGAGAAAACCTACCATGTATGTCTACCTTTTCATATTATTTCTTCTGAAATAAATGGATAATATACGTATTTTTTTACCAATCCAAAATAGGGAGCTACTTTCCGCCCACTCGTATATATATATATATATATATATATATATATATATATATATATATATATATACATATATTAGGCCAGTTCGAAATTTTATATTGAAATGGTACATATTGTGAAGGGTTTGAATGGAACACAGGAACCCCCTCATAAATTATTTTCGCTGTTTAAAGCCTCCTGCTCTGGAACAATTTTTCACTTTTTGACCTATATTGAAGGTTTTTCATGACATAAATCTTTATTAACGTATAATATTTTATTTAATAATGTACAATATTAGGAAAATTAATTAAATACAATATATTCAGAAGAAAAAATTAGAGGCATAATAAATATGCTAAAATTCAATTCACTTTTTCATTGTTCCTTATCACATCAAAAGGGAAGAAATTTTCAATATTATTAGGAAATTTTATTTCATATATTTCTTACTCATTCCATTGGGCCTTTCATTCAAACTTGGGCAGTTTTCGCCTTAATTCTAATGAGTTTAAGCTAAACTTTTGACGGTTGTCATAGCCAATTCTTTCCTGACATGCCTTTGTTACTAGGTTCACTGCCCTTTCCGCACTTTGACGGTTGCATGGAAAAGAAGCTATCTCTAGTGGCTTACATCGAGCCTGTAGTAGCTCATCGTCGCTAAAATTGTTTAGCAGCGGTGGAGGAGTAATGATCTCTTTTTGCCAATCGATCCTCTCGGTGTAGTCAGTAGATTAGAAATTAAGGGTTCGAGGGAACTCAAAGTTTCTGGTACTAGAAAATCCTGTTCTTGAAAGGATGATTTTCTGAATAGCTTGTTCCCTAATTTCTAGTCTCTTGTCAGTTACCATTGATATGAGTATATTTTCTGGGTGGGCAAAGTAGGCGTTATTCTTTAATACTGGTTCTATGATTGATCTATGTTGTTCATCTAAATTTCGAAGCAAGCACATTAAATGCCAAAAGTTATATGCACCATCAGTTGCATTAGGATGAGATTTTACCCAAAACCACCCTGGAGCATAGAACTGCATAATAATCTTGACTATAGCTTGAAGGTTTTTATCGAGATTTGGGGTTGAGATATATAATCGAAGGACCCTGTTGGCTAGAGTTAGCCAGCGAGCATGGTACCTGGGGATCGAGTGGACATATCTTGAGAAGTGTCTCCAGTTTGCACTGCCTGACACGTCATAGAGATATCTTTGATCACTGCTTAGCTCCTTCACAACATTTGCTGGAATTTCTTTCATGTTTCCCTTTAAGCGAGAATATTTGACTACCTCCAATTTTGTTAAATCTGTTTTCAGTTTATTCCCAACTGAACCCACAAAAGTATTTGGACCTGTTGTTTTACCATCAATGGCTTTGTAGACGTGCATAAAAGGCAGCTCATTCAAATGCAAGAGGCACACCAATCACTGTACTGGTCTGTTAAGATGAATTTCAACCAGTTTTATGGCTCCACCAATTTTTCCTGTATTTACAGAAGTACCATCACACAGTAAAGCTTTGATAGTATTTGTGCTGTTCGAGTCTGTAATAATAATTATCAACTCTTCTGCTATGCAGCGAGCAGTTCCATTATCTGGTGTGACATGGTCTACATAGATACTTCCAGGTTCTTTCACAATAACATAGTGTTTTTCTTTTATCTTTCCACTTTTAGTTAATGTGTTATCTTTCCTTCCATCAAATCCAAGACACTCCATCTTCAGATTTTCGGATTTAGACCTAAAAGTATTTGTTTCACCCATGCGATTTCTTTCTCTTTCTAATTTCTTTCTGTCAAGCATCTTGGTGTGGTTAAGGATCCCCATATCTTTTAAAGCTGCAGTGACTCTTGCAGCTGCAGCTCTACAACTTACACGATAACGATCTGCTGTTAATCCTAGGTTTTTATAGGAGTGCCTGTTCTGAATATTCTCAGTCAATTCTAAGTCGGCCTCATAATCTACATCCTGACTCTCTGAATCTACATCCATGTCTTCTTCGGTATTTTCTATAAATTCCGATGGTAAAACATTGGTGGCTTCAGTCATTTCTTCTTGTGCTTTTAGTTGACGGTTTTGTGCTTTTTGGACTCTGGCTAAAGATCTCTTCTTTGTTGAACTAGCTATGCGATCAATTGGTCGTAACTGATTTTTTCTTTGTTTTTGACCCACAAAAGACTCCCATTCTGCCATTGGTATTTTATCCTTACACCTGCAAGATTTCCTATCAATTCCCTTATCATAGCATTCACAAGAAGATATATAAAACATTTCATTATACTGAGCTACTTTTAAGGCAAAACTTTCATTTCTTCGATGTAACTGGACCTTGTTCAATTTGGAGGCTTCTTCTATTAGTCGACTGACTTCAAGATAGCTACCTTTGGTGTTAATCGTAGGAAAAGAAAATTTCATCCAAATGTCTTCAATATTTTTTACAACAACCCTGTAACAATCATTAGCAGTTGCTGATCCTTTTGATTTAGCTTCTTCACGACGCCGCACAAAAAGGTAGTGTCTCACATCTGCTTTTGAAGGAGTCATGGCAGCTGGGAATTCCGTAGGATATCCAAAGGCTGCATTTGAGGACTTGCTTCTAGTAGTCATAGTTTATATTCAGAAGTAAAATCAAATTATATGTAATTTATAATTTATGATAATTCAAATTATAATTAAAGAAAATGCAAATTATTTCTATTTATCTGAAAAATTATTTCTATTTATCCGAAACAAAAATATCAAGCATTAAACAAACAACTTATCATGTAACATATAACAACACTAAACATATGCAAATATGAAGGTAAAAAAGGGAGGAGGGGCATGTGATAGGGATAGTAGGACAGCACATGCTTGATTTTTAAATATTTTATTAAAGTGATAAAAAAACCTTTTCGCATAGTGTACTTTTTAAGAAATAACATTTTTTCCCATTTAAATATATGCAAATATGAAGGTGAAAAAGGGTGTAAATATATGCAAATATGAAGGTGAAAAAGGGTGGGTATGTGTTAAGAGTAGCAGGGGTAGCACATGCTTGATATTTTAATATTTTGTTAAGATGATAAAATGAAACTTCTCACATCGTGTGCTTTTAAGAAATAAAAAATTTCCCATTTTCAACCCGGCCTAATGTGTGTATATATATATATATATATATATATATATATATATATAATTAGCTATGATAATAATGATAGTATTTGCTGTTCATGATGATTGTTACCACGTTACTATACGAATGGATTGAAATATATTAGCCTCCCCTTATATGAGATAAATGAAATTAAAATTAATTTAGTTAATAGATTCTGGATCAATTTCGTAATACAAATATTAGAACAAGACAAAATAAAAACGGTTTTATGAGTTAACTGTATTTATTCTGATTTTATTTTGTGTGGTATCGTTATTAATACATTAAGCCGAAACGATGATGTCACGGATGACGTTAAAGAAATCTTTGCTATTTTCCAGACACTACAGTTCTTATTTACAAAATATATGTTAGTTACATTTTCTATTATATATATATATATATATATCAGCAGAACTTCAGAAGCCTGGTGCTCCAGAAATGGATTTTCTGTTCGAACGCTTCCAGAAAGATAAAACTAACGGGGCCCTATGAACACGACGGAACGCACCAGAACGTTGCGTAAAAAGTACTCGAATGTTTGTTTGTTTGTTTTGGTTTGTTTTTGTCTTTTTTTTTTTGTCTGTTTTTGTCTCATGAAAGACCATGACGGAAGGCGTGGATGAATCCTTTTTAATTTTCAAATTTTAAATTAAAAAAAATTAACCCTCAAGGAGAAGGGTCCCGCAAGGGGCCCTCAAGAGGCAAATGCCCTTCATTAAGGACGGTGAGACCCCATTAATGGGGTGAGGAACTTAAGAACGGGGGCCACCTCATAAAGGAGGCGAAGGCCTTCAGGGGGCCCCTCCAGGGGCAAGTTTCAAAGCACCCCAAATTCCTCTGGCCAAACGCTGCTATACTACTGTCATGGTATACAATCGTTATAGAAAAATCATTTGATTATAAAATTATGTGACATAGCCCACCAAACGACAACTTTTAGTGTATCTCGTTAGGTGACCTGGAGAGGCGACCTCAATCATCCAACTTAACCCCTTTCGACTTTTATCTATGGGGTTATACAGGGTGTCCATAAATGTTTACCTTGAAAACAGTATGCTCTCATATTTTAATGACGAATCTTACATCCATTTTCTTTTTACAGGTGATCTCGTACACGCATAAAGTTTCTGTGCTGGTGTGTTTCGTCTACCACATTCCCCCCTAGGAGCGCTGTAGTACATAGCTGCTCAGTTAAGATGGCGTCTGTGACAGAGAAGGCACAATGTGTTGTGTGGCTTACAGAAACAAACTCTCCTGTCAGTGTTCAGCGAAGGTTCAGAACAAAGTATGGAAAGAATCCACCTGATGTGAAGTTAATTAAGTCGTGGATGAAAAAATTCTTGGAAACTGGAAACGTGGAAAAGGAAAAGAGCAGTGGTAGACCATCAGTTTTCGATGGGACGGTGGAAACACTGAGAACACTGTTTCCGCAACTGTGCACCTGGATATGCTCACCAATTGCGCCATCCCTCAGCTGCAGGACAGGCAGCCAACTGTCATCTTCCAACAAGATGGGGCACCCCCTCATTGGAGAACGCATCACGGATGCAATTGCAACAGTTAACCCACAAACGGAAAATGTGTAGCGTGAGTGTGAATACCGATTAGACATTTTACGTGCAACTAGGGGTGCACATGTGGAAGCTTATTAAGTTCATTAACTATGTATCAAAACTTTGTATGCTTATCTACTTATGATTACAACTGTGTTTGAATACGAGTGTTTATTTAAAAGTTATAGCATGCTTTAATCAGGGTAATCATTTATGGACACCCTATACTAAAACATTTGTGCATCATTACAATCCCAAGTATCTATCAGAACTCCACCAAAGAATAAGTGGTTATTGGATCCATTCCACAAGAGCATCTTGCTAATGCTCCGATGAAGTTTGAACGTGAAATATACACTGTGGCGACGAATAATAGGCATCATGTGGAAGTGTTCTAAATTTGAACAGTTTGGAAATGTAAACAACCATATATATTGTATAAAAATTAATTATTAAGAAAACTACAGTTTCTTGAGCACTGTTTCTTGAACACCCTGTACTTTAATTATCTCATACGATAGTAAAGTAGTACTTTGCTAATATTAAAATGTTAAGTACAGTAATTACTGTTGCATGTTGTGTATATGCAGAGTACAATGTACGAATACAATTGATTTTCCTACAAACTTTTTTCAGTTACAGACGTTTACAGACTTTTTTCAATGAGTACCTTAATTATAGTCCATCATGGTACCGTATAATAGGATTTTGAATAAGACAAATTTTCCTGCCGATAATCAGAGGCGTACCGAAGGGGAGGGCGACAGGGGCGATCGCCCCCCCCTTGAGCTAATAAATTATTATTATTTTCCCAGTAAAATTGCTAGGTTACAACAGGATGAGAATGAAAGTGAAAAAATTTCGGCGCCTTCGGTGCTAGCTCTTGCCTCCACTACTTCTAAAAATCTAAAATGGCTTAGGATCCCGAAAACTCTTAATCCGGCCCTGAGAATAATTTCTTCTATAAAGGTAACAGTCCAAGGAAATGCTTAATCTCGAAATTAGCACGTTTTTATTCTTATGTTAATACAAATCTGAGCATCCTAATTGCAGTTTGCATTGAATATTATGTTACTAATCAGATTTTTATTATAATTTTTATATTTTTTATATAATTTTTACATGATAAGCTCATCATGAACGTACATAAAAATTATTTATCTCTATTTCAATTATACTTCTACAATTAGTTCCAAGTTGGCCCCCCCCTGGCAAATTTCTGGGTACGCCCCTGCCGATGATTGCTAAGAACTGTTAAAAAGAAAAGTTGAAAATACTGTATTAGATATCTTCACAGCCAGTGTTTCTCAACTTAGGGGTCGCGGGAAGCGCTCAGGGCGTTCCTGATGATCAGCAAAAATATCATTTTACACGGAAAACGGAGATTTATTTTTTAAGTAAAAAACTCGTGTAATATTACAGTTTTACAGTCGTAATCTTAATTGTTAATCTAAATTGTCTTTCAAAGAGGTGCCAGTACCTGCTTTGCATCTTTTAATCTTCTTAGATTCAGTTGAATAGACGAATCACAAATTAGCACACAGACAGTCCGTTTCATTGCTTTGTTTTAAGTGCAGTCACTGATGAGAAGTCCAATTCACATAAGTATGAGGTATTTGGACGCCGCATTTGAAAGGCTGGAGGTCTGTAACTGAAAAACGTCTGTAGTAAAATCAATTGTACATTGTACTCTACAGAGATAAAGATGGATTGAGGAAGGGTGTCCCAGAGTTGACCAGATGAGTAAATGAAAGATTGAGAATACCGATTAACTATTGCGTTAGAGAGTTGTACAGAAAAGGGATGAGAATGTGGAGAAAGTCTGGTCTGGTACTCCTCCTTAAAAGAGGAGGCATGCAGTTAGAGAGTTCAGAAGAGCAGCGAGAGTAAAGAGAGAGCGGGATTGAAGACAGTCAGTATGAGGAATTGATGAGACGAAAAGCTTTTGATTCCATCTGGTCAAGTAGAGCTGTGTGGGTTGAGCACACCCCACATATGAGAAACGTACTCCATTCAGGGACGAACAAGACCCCTGTACAAAGAGAGCAACTGAGCTGGGATGAAGAAGTAATATAGCCGCAAAAGGGGAGAGTGCAAGAATGTTGCAGGTTATTATGTAATGTTGCAAAGGGGGGTGGGGTTGTTGCAAAGTGGGGGAGGGGGATTGTTTCAAAGGGGGGTGGGGGGAAAACTTGGAGGCGGCGTTATCCCCCAAGAGAAAGAAGGAGGAGACAAAGGAGGAGAGGTGTTCACCTGGCAGGAGCCAAGTGCACATTAAGACTTCAGCCGAGTAGGCGTTGTTTTATAGGCTCCTAATCAGCCAGTTGGCGTAAATGGCTTGAGTTGCCAGATACCGCGATACCATTGTATACATTATTATAGACTCCTAATCAGCCAGTTGGCTGTAAATGGCTTGAGTTGTCAGATACCTCTTTTTAGCAGTATTATTGTATACATTATTATTATATACGCCTAATCAGCCAGTTGGCTGTAAATGGCTTGAGTTGCCAGATAGCGCCATGTATTCATTTAATCGAAGACAGAGTTGCCAGATACCATTGTATACACTATTATAGACTCCTAATCAGCCAGTTGGCTTAGAAGGCTTAAATATTGCCAGATACCGCAATACCATTGTATACACTATTATAGACTCCTAATCAGCCAGTTGGCTTAGAAGGCTTAAATATTGCCAGATACCGCAATACCGTTGTATGCATTATTATATTTCGAATACCGGTAGTACTGTAGAAGGCATAACAATTAAGTAAAACAACATTGCATCATTCTGTTTATTATAAATATATAGAAAATAAATATACATTTGAGGAATATGCATATAACAGTACAGGAAATATATACACACAATTATGGATATATATAAAATAAATATACATTTCAAATAAATATACACTTCAATAGAAATATGTACATAACAGTACAGGAGAAATATCACGCAAAATATATATATATATAAACACAAATCAATAGAAATATGCGTATAATCAGTACAGGAGAAATGTCAAGCAAAATATAAATACAATTCACTTTTTTTTCAAAATACTAAACTCGGTCTTAATCGAGTTTACAATTACATCATTATTGCTCTGCATTACGCAGTATATGCGGCTTAATAATATTTCACCGCTTAAAGTATAGGGAAACCTGTATCGATATGAAGGGCTTTCATATCGTTCAGTACTATTTTTGTTCCCACTTTACAACCGGTTGGTAAGTCATCTTTAAATACGTCTAGAATACAATCAAAAGCACGCACAAAGAGTTCATCGTTAGCTACATTATTAAACACAAGTTTATAAGAACGCTTTTCCAATCGAGGGTTTATTTCTACCGACTCGAGCTTTTCAATCGTGAACTCACTCAACATAGCGGCAATTGAAATAATCTTCTAAATCGTTACGACAACTGCGCGTTATATAAAGAAATAGTTCTTCAGGGTGAACGGTGTAGGTGAGCTCAGCCTTGTACCGATCAATTGCTTTGTACCAAAGTTCATGGTATTTCAAAGAGTCTAAACTTTTTAAATAAACATCCAGCACTAGACCATTCTCACCAGCCCTACACTCGGTAAACCCATCGAGCAGAGCGGTGTATGCGTATTCAAGTACTGTATCAAAATAAAGCATATCCGTAACACGCGCGTCTAATATAGGTTTCAGTTTACGGAATCCGACGATTTCAAACATTCTGTCGAGGATGAAACGGTTTCGCGTAGGAATAAGAGCGTTATTATCAGAAGCATTCTTCCACATCAGCCGTATATCAATGCACGGCCGATCGTTATTTATACACAACGTACATACAACGGCGTATGAGGGTGCGTCACTAATCTGCTCTCTTCTTGTACCTACGTTAGCAGGTATTTTATAACGATCTTCACTCCACTTCTCAACTATCACAAAGATTCTATTCATCTCCTCGATACTTAAATAAACCCGTTTGTTTGTCGGTCTACATTCCGTTTCCAGTACATAGCTAATGGTACCGGAATTACGCCTGAACACGCGCAACGATTTCGTCACGGACACATCGTACGAGGCGTTGAGAATGCTGCTCAAAGGAAGTTCCATCGTATTCGAGGAGCGCACGTCCACTCGGCTCAAGCTCTGAGATAACTATGAGCCGTGTGAGGCACGCAGGTAGGCAGGAATGGTTCGACGGGCGGCTGACTCGATGATACGTGAATGGGCTTGTTCCGCGAGTCGAATTGTTGTACCGGTACAAGAATATCACTACCAGCCTACGCACCAGACATTTTGGATAAGAACTAGGAACATTTTATGTTTTACTAAACAGCTCCACACTCCGGCGCACTGCCCATCAAACGATACTCGTCTCTAAACTCTGTTAAAAATTCACGCAGGGCAATAGCCACAACCTCACTACGAACCTCATCATGATATACGTTAATATAGTGATAAAAATACTTAAGATTGTCCATGATCACGAGATTCACATTTCCAGTCGTAGGGTATGAGTAATCGACATGGTGTAGCATGACGTAATACCGCTTGTCACACCACCCATCAGCAAGACTCATTATCCATACCTGCTGCTTCTCTTCTGCACGCGTTGTTTCTTTTACTTCACGGTGTATGTGAGACTTTATAAAGTTTAGCTCTGCAGTATACTTCAGCACATCGTCTGTGCAACGAAAGCCTTCAACGGTCTCACCAGAACATCCGTAGAGTATTTGTACATCTTGGAACTTCGCACAATCCAATGTGTTTTTAAAAGAGGCATAGGAGGGAGGTATAGGAAGTTTTTCGGTATCCACCACATCCTGGCACTTTACTGAATACCATTTCGTAAACGTTGTACAAGCAATATTAAAGGTAGCCATTTGAATACACGTCTGATCTGAATACACGTCTGATCTCTCGGGCTTACTGCGGTCGACTGACCACGCAGGGACTCCCAGATAGTAGCATGACTCACGGTCTTACAGTGGGCGGAGCTTAGAACTTTCACCTGCACACACACACACACACACACACACACACACACACAAAGGAGAAAGTGAAACGCTATTTGAAACATGATTTATTTAACAAACGAGATATTCAAGTTATATATATTTACAAATACGATTTAATAAACGAGATATTCAAGTTATATATATTTACAAATACGATTTAATAAACGAGATATTCAAGTTATATATATATATATATATATATATATATATATATATATATATATATATATATATATATATATTTACAAATAGATACGATTATATACAAGACGTGTGAGTTAGAAGCATCATTGGTATCCAAAGGGTACGGTATCATAGGTACCAGGTATCTGGTAACGTTTCCTATAGGTGTTACGGCACACCATCGTACCCCTAAGTTCCTTCACGCCCCCCAGCTTCTGCGCCCGAAAATTGTGGGTGCCTACAATTAGTTGGGGTTGTTCATCCAAACATACTAGATCCTTCAACGACTCAAAGTTAACAACCTCCCGATTCGCATGGTTGAGCGTAATACCCTTTGCCTTCACGATATATTTCATTTCCTCCCCACCCTGACCCGTACCCCATAAGTCTTAGGTCCTGTTGAGGCAAAAGAGTCGGCGTATGCGTTGTCCCCATACTCATCCTTGATCTCATCAGTGAGCTCGCCGAGGAACTCCCCAATAGTGGGCATGTATTCACCCTCCCTCTCTGTGAATATCACGCTATCTGTATCGGCATACAATACTCTCCCCAAGAGAATGCAATAGACCCCAAAGTTTTATACGGGCGTAGGCTGTTGTGAAGCTGGCCACAGGTATGTTTGTAACCCTTGAGGTATCTGTGGCAAATTCAGTGTTGTTGTACTTTATTACGTAAGTATTACCTACATTTACGATCTCCATGACCTCTTTATCGGGGGCATTGGCATAATCCCAGACATCGCTATAACTTTGTGCCAAATGAATGCTCCCTCTGCCGGTATTCTGCGCAAATTTTCCCCATAGACTGTTTAGACACAACTTTGCACTAAAGCGCTTGCCAGGATTCTTTACAATTTGGACACGATCAAGTTGTATACCTTCGCGGTCGCGGTAACGTTGAATATAGGCAGACTTTTCATCTTCGGTATCAACTCCTCGCGGATACCCTGATGCCTCAACCTTATCCTTCAAAAAGGTGTTTATATATGGTGTGAAAAGGTTGGGTAGCTTCTGAAACCTCCACACCTCATGTATCTTCAGTATTCTATAACCATGGCGCACGGCTAGGGCCAACTCAGGACTTGTATATACGCCTCTGATCTTACGCTGGTGGGGTATATGGTTACATTCGCCGTTATCCTCTTCCGCGCACTTCACGCACAGGGGAAACATGAGCTTGTCGTCGATAACGACAGGTAAGATCGGCATCCATAAATTGCGTGGGGGGAGTACGTCTACGAAAGAGATCCCAAAGTAACGATCATTCAAATTTTTTGAAAATTCATTGATGGATGGTAGGCTAGGTCCCACCAGTTTCTCAGGAGCGCCCACGGGGTACGGATGCTCTTCATCACGTATGGGTATAAAGAACAGAAATCGTAGTAATGGAGCTTCACGCCCTCCGTAGGTGGGAAGTATAGTCTGAAAGGATTTGTACGTCCTCCAAACAAGCTATCACCACATTTGAGAGGATCCAGCACCATTGAACGCTTGATCGCTTTTATTTCCTCACGGTACACCTCGTCTGTCTCCATCCGTGCATCATATTCATGCTCCCACAAGACTTTGTGAGTGAACTGTGATCCTATAAGTTGATCGCGGGTGCGGGTCGATGCAAGACAGTCGGCAGGAGACCTACCGTGGATATCTCCGGTGACTCCGCACTCAGGACGGGGGCATCCATGCCACCAGCAACCGTTAAAGGAGTACACAGTCTTCACACCAGTGACACGGTTTTCACTTAACCCATCAACCCAAAAAACACGTCCATTAATCTTAATGGGTACTTCACCCGTGTTGCGGGCGTGCTTTATGTATACACCTGTCTGTTGCTGTAGGTGTATGAGCCAGTAAATAGCCTTGTGCCCGTAACTGCGGGGATTGTTTCGGTGAATAATGGCTAAGGTGTCTTTCGGCATGAAGTTATTCTTGAACACCGTAAAACATAATGATGCGATGGTGGTTGCGACTTGCAGTGGATCGCATTTGAAACGGGCTATGTACATCCTTCTAAAGGCCTGGAAACATACTCTAAGCACGCGCACATCATTCACGCAATAACGCTCACATTCATCAGCTATATTATAAGGGTTACTTTCATTAAAACTGTCGTAGTATCGATCAAAGTCTTCACGTTCATCCATACAGTCAAAATAATGTTTGGGGGGTGGTGGGCCTACGTAGTTTAAAGTCTCGCTGGTGAGGAAAGTGTATGGGAAGTATCCTTTGGAAACTTCAGCTGCTACTCCCATCACCTTGGGTAGCTTTGCTAATTTACAAGGTGTGAATAATAAAGTATCTTTAAATTGTACATTGCCTCTTATCTGCATCTGTATTAATTTGTTGCCTCTTTTCAATGGATCACCTGTAAATATCTCAGAGGATTCGTGTTCAAGCAACTCCTTATAAAGGAACTGCGTGTCAAACTTTGCCCCGTTATGGGCGAGAATATACACAGTCATTTTTTTGAACTTGTCGGCTAACTTGACAATATAGGACACAAATAGTTTCACAGGACTATCGCTGACATTCGTTTTAAAAACGTTTGTCCGTTTACCACATTTGGGGCACTCGTCACATTCGATATCCATACACTCATCACAGATAGTCTGGCTCACAAGTAAATGTGGAATTACCTCTTTGGTTTCAGCGTTCGTATATGTTTCTATATCGTAGTATACAGTTATACAAGGGTTATTTTTAGGCTTAGCATCTTTCATATAACATACATGCTTTACTCCATCCGCCTTATATTCCTCCTGGCATGTAGGACAGTGAATTACGTCACACTTGTGCTTAAATTTTCCCCAATTATCCATTGTGTGAAACATACCACATTCACAGATTCTCATTTTCCTGCACGTGCCAATTGATTTATGGAAATCAAAACAGCTATTATTGAAAAATGTGCGTCTACACACATCACAGTCTCTCTTCTCAGCTTCAACTACACGGCTTTCACATTTGGTGCTTTTACACTGCTCACATACCATGTGACATTCTTTACAATGTCTCACTATATCATCCGCAAACTCGAGGCACCCCTTACACAAATCATGATGTCTCCCATATTTTCGACTTTTGTCATAACTCGCGTAAAGCCACCTTATATTACGGATGGGGAGATACGTTGTCCCTGACAATCCTAAAATAAGTAGGGGCCTTGTACGATCTCTCACACAGCTTTTAAAAACATACACAGTCCTACGACGATCATCCAACCCAAACACAACTATGCGGACATTCATTTCCTGTTCTACCCTTCTCAGCTCTTCAGGACCAACCAAATTTTTTGAGTTCGTGTATTTTGTACAGTAAACATACGTGCTAAGAGTACTGCTATAAAGCCGCAACCACGATCGACGTTTATATGCCGTCTATAAATAGCTTGAGAATTGAAGTTAAGAGTATACGGTATGGCACTATGACCCGCAACACGGTATACATGGTCAATATTTACCGTGAAGTTGTCCATATTGAAGGCTATACTACTTTGGGCGGCTTGCATTATACGTCCTAATATATATTCTACATCTTCAGCCGCCAAACGTCTAAATGGCACTATCACCCAATAATCGTCTACATCACCGTCATCTGACCCGAATCCAAAGGACAGACTCGTCCTGACTTCACGCTCGTCGCGATTCTGAAGAGCAAACTCTATAATACGCTCTACAACCCGGCGTAGTCCGCGCTCAATTCCACTGCTATACATGACTCTAGGGTCGACCCTGACTCTATACCGATTTCTAGTCAAGGCTGGGGTGGGGGCTGCGGATCGCACCATTTCCAGCGTTATACCATCCTCAACAGAACGGGGGGCGGCGGATGAATTAGTGGATGTATTAGCCGAAGGTGCTGCTGATGGGGGCCCTGTTGCGTAGGAGGTTGATGGTTGGGACTCTATTATTGTAGATTTAACAGAACGGGGGGCGGCGGATGAATAAGGGGATATATTAGCCGAAGGTGCTGCTGATGGGGGCCCTGTTGCGTAGGAGGTTGATGGTTGGGGCTCTATTATTGTAGACTTAACAGAACGGGGGGCGGCGGATGAATAAGGGGATATATTAGGTGCTGCTGGGGGTGTTGTTGCGTAAGAGGTTGAGGGTTAGGGATCTATTACCGCTGCAACAGACGCGTATTTCGGTCGCTTTATACCTGACGTGGGTATCTCATACCTCCTCTTTGGACGTGTTACCGGTATCGCTGGTGAGGGTTCAGGGGAGGAGATCACAACTACACTGTCGTCGAGGTCATCCGTAATGATGGGCTGCTCTACCTCATCGTCATTCACGGTTCTGTGGGAGAAGAAATATAAGGATCAGCACTCAAAATTTGTAATATTTTGTAAATGACTCACTTAGGAGTGTGACGTGTTAGAAATGGACTCTGTAGAAAAATTCAGATTCACGAGCCCATCCACATGTATTATATCTGGACCTACAGGATGTGGTAAAACTGTGTTTATGCTTAAAATCATTAAAGAAAAGGGGGAGATGTTCTCGAAATTTGTGCATAAAGTTATATGGTGCTATTCGACGTATCAATCAGTGTTCAACGAGTACCAAGATGATATTTTGTTCCACAAAGGCGTATATGACGTTAATTCGTTAAAGGGAAATGAACATACAATCATTGTAATTGACGATCTCATGTTGGAGATGGATAAAACGTTTGCCGAGACATTTACAGTATTCTCCCACCATCTTAACATAAGCGTGTTCTTCATCAATCAGAATCTATTTTTCAAAAATAGATACATGCGCGATGTGTCGTTAAATACGCAATATCTAGTCTTATTCGCGCAACGTAGAGATGTATCACAAATTGGGGTATTAGCCAATCAAATGTTCCCGAATCAGCGTAAGGAGTTTTTGGAAGTTTATAAAGAAGCTACAAGCACGCGTTACGGATATTTGCTTTGCGACCTTCATCCGCGAAACACGTTTAGAGTGCTTCTGCGAACGAATATATTTCCAAACGAGCCTGAAACGGTGTATATTCCAGAATGACAAAGAGACTAAAGAAATACCGTGAATTAATAAAAATCTATCATCGACTGCCTCGGGCAATGCAGCAGATGTTTATTAAAAATATCGATGCCGACTTTTTAAAATGCATCTGTGAAATCTGTCTTAACGTTATAAATTGCAATGTATCAATGAAAACCCATCAGAAGGCTCGCCTACGCCGCTACAAGAACATAATACGTGCACTCGCTCGTAAAAGCCAAACTGTAGCGAAGAAAAAACGAATTATTGTACAAACAGGAGGGTCATTTCTCCCCATCTTATTTTCAGTTTTGGGTCCTTTACTGACTAGATTAATATAATGAAGAAAGTGGTAGTGATTCCCCACGAGGTGTACGCCTCACTGCAAAGGAATCCAGACACGTATCTAGATCCCCGTGAAAGCAGACTTAAAAGAATGGAAAGCGAATTGTTAGCCCTATTAAACAGTGAAAAAACCCTGATGAGAAAAGAATCTTATACCAAGGAGCTCTGCAGAAATTTCTTCACGAGTACGAAAATTATAAGAGCCCTACAGAGATTCCTGTGGTTATTAGGCACAGCACGGGGGACGATGGCGACATAGGATCTGTACCCGACGACACAGCTGACCAACCAAAAAGATTAGCCACACAACATATCGAACATGTATTAAAAAATACCCTCCCACTTACATTGAGGAGTAAAGGCTTAAGTCTTTATAATCTATTGAATGAGGATCCCGCCATACAATGGACCGATACAGGGGAGATCATTGTGGAAGGATCAAAGGTACAGGGATCGAATATCGTAGACATTGTCCATGATCTGGTGAGAAAGTGGGATAGGCCATCACCATCAGGATGGAAGCATATTAAAGCAAGACTACAACAAATAAATGTCCCTAAAACGTTGATAGGAAATCTGAACAGGTTAAAAGACTTGGAACATGCAACGCCTGTGACACAATTGAAGGCGCCGTCACCCCCGGCGGTAAAACCTTTGAAGAGGAGCAAGAAGAGGTTAAACCAACCCTACCCACGTGCTTCTAAAATACGCAAATGGCTAACGTATTAACTAAACGCTATTATGACATTTTTACCCCATCCTCTTACGGCGGCGTAGATAGACTGTGCAGAAGTGTTTACGGAGTAGGAAAAAAAGATGTTGAAAGATTTTTGAGGGAGCAGGACGCTTATACGCTTCATAAGCCTGTGAGAAAAAGGTTTAAAACAGCCAAGACAACGGCTTCCTCGATTGATTCTATTTGGCAAGCAGATTTAACAGACATGCAAAGATATTCTGTGTATAACGATGGTTACCGCTACATTCTATTCATAATAGACGTATTCTCTAGATATCTGTGGCTAGTTCCTCTGAAAAATAAATCACCTGAAACAGTTGCTAAAGCCACCAAAACGCTAATGTTAAAAGAAAACAGGGTTCCTGGCTATTTTTGTACGGATATGGGGAAGGAGTTTATAGGCCGTGCTTTTCAGAATATGTTGACAGAGTTTAATATCAGCTATTACACAACCAATTCTATACATAAGGCTTCTTTAGCTGAAAGAGTTCAGCGCACCATAAAGGAACGCATGCACCGTTATTTTACACAAAAAACACATACAGATTTCTAGACATTCTGGAATCATTGGCATCATCCTACAACCGCTCACACCATCGCACGATTGGGGCAACACCTAACGAAGTTTTAGAAAGAGGTACGCTCCCGAGAAGAGATGGATCACCACCACCACCACCACACTCTGCGCGCTTCAAAATCAATGATTATGTAAGGCTGTCGCGTTCGGGGAATAAATTCGCAAAGGGTTTTGAGCAAGGATGGACACGCGAGATTTTTAAAGTTAGGGCTGTGAGACCTAAAGGTGAGATAATGATGTATTACATTGAAGATTTGAATGGGGAAGAAATCTCAGGAGGCTTTTACCGCGAGGAATTGCAGAAAGTTGCGTTTAATTTAGAAAAAAATGTGTTTAAAATTGAGAAAATTTTAGGAAGCAAAGGTTCAGGAAGGAGAAAAATGTACCTGGTGAAATGGCTAGGGTACCCAGAAAGCTTCAACACCTATATAAAAGCTGATGCAATAATGAAGCTTAAATAGTATGCAACATGGCTCCTAACCATTTCTACGTCACACTCCCGTCCTCCTCGTCCCTGTCTGTACACCCTAACAACACGCTAGCCAACTTTGTAACAGAACTCCATGGGCACATTGAATTGGGTCGTGATTCGTATGAGGTGGGGATATGCGAAATTCAGCTGGACACCGTCTTTTTAAATATTGAACATAAAGAAACCGTTTTTACGATTCTTAGAGACATTGACGAGTGTGAAAAAGCTGGGGTAGCTATGGATGAAACTATGCGCATCGCTCGGACTAAGATTGCACGGTATTACAGTACAGAAGTAAGACTAGGGCCGGGTCAATATGGTTCGGCCGAGGATGTTGTGAGAGGCTTAAACGTAAGTTTAAGAAACTCAAACCTTACGAATGATTTAGTATATGAAATCGTAAACAACCCTGCACATACACTAATCCTAAAATCAAAGACTAACAGACGTCTTAAAGAACATAGAAAGTTCAAAATTCTAACCAACGGCCGATATAGCGCAGCCTTCCAAAGAGACACATTTCACGAGACACAGTATAACTTGTCCAGATTAATGTATCAATTGAAGATGGAGAAATTGGCTGAAAGGTCCCCAGACATGTGCTATATTTACAGTAATATAGTGGAGCACCAGTTTTTGGGGATACCCAGGCACGCCTGCTGCGCATTGCTCACATCCCCAACCATAGAGGAAGGAGTTTGAGTATTACATATGACAGACCCCATTATGTGAATGTCGCAACTAATTTAATAACCAATATCACAATATATATAAGAACGATTGAGGGCGAAAACTTCCCATTCGGTAACGGGAGCTTAACAGTGAAGCTACACTTTCGACGCACTGAGTTATAATGGATAGAAAGCCTTTCACCGTCTATCGAGGGATGCGATACCAGCGCGGTAGTGGACTTGGATCCATTTTTTCATCCATACTACGTACGGCTGTTCCTTTGCTGAAGAGGGGTGCCAGATACCTTGGAAGGAAAGCGCTACAATCAGGCCTTAACACTGCAGAAGACATATTGGCCGGGGCTAAACCTAAAGAAGCTCTAAAAAAACATTTAAAGCGTACACGGAACGAAATCATCAAAGATGCAAAGAGAAAAATGCGTGGTGGCGGGAAGAAGAAGAGGGCTCCCCGGAAGAAGAAGGGGTCACGTGGTATTAAACGTAAAAGGCTATCAAAAAAGAAATGCTGTAAGCGAATGAAACCTATGGTTGACCACTTTTTTGACTGATATAAGCTAAGGATATTGATCTCATGAATCATAGTTTGTTTACCACTTGTCGAGAGAGGAGTCACTATTTCGCCATGGCACGCTTCATCCACCCATGTAGTTCACAATGCTGTAAATCGGAGCTGTCCTTTTTTGAGCTCCCGCCAACCCAAGTTTCTATTGAGCACAGTGACTTTATTACAATTAACCCTTTAAACACAATTAGTTCCCCGAGTGCACCTATAGAATTCGTGATACCCAGCTCAGGTCCTTACTTTTTTGATCCAAGCTGTGTGCACATGTACGCTAAGCTACGTATAGCCCATTCTGATGGAACGGTCTGCGATGACAAATATGCTGTATACCCTGAAACAAACTTTCTGCACGCCATATTCAACCAGTGTGACGTATATTTAAATCAGACCAACATATCGGCAGGCACGGGGTACTATCATCTACGAGCCTATTTGGAAAATGTCCTCAACTTTTCCAAAGAAGCGAAGGCTACCTTTTTAAGTGCGGAGGGATATTATCAAACTAAAGATGAAAATAGTATAAAGGACAAATTTAAAAATTCTAAAAAGAAAATATACGAGTGTTTTGGACGGTTGCACACAGATTTCACTTTCCAGGAGAAGTTGCTTGTGAACGGGGTGGATATGAAAATAAAGCTCACCCGCACGAGTCCTGAGATCTGCTTAAATCTGGATGTGAATCAAGAAGAGGGTGCAAAGTCCGTTGTGGTTCACATTATGGACACATACCTCCGCGTACGGCGAGTGAAATTAAGTTCACCAAAACAACTAGAAATTGAGAAAAATTTACTAAACGCTACAGTGAAATATCCTATTAACAGAGTGCAGATCAAACTATATACGGTTCCTGCAGGGTTGGCATCGAAGCAGATAGAAAACATTGCCCTGGGAAATCTTCCTAAAAGGATATTAATCGGCATGCAGGACCACGCTTCGGTGAATGGAAAATATAAAAAGAGTGCCTTTAAATTCGAGAATTTCGGACTTAAAAATATAACTCTATACGTTAATGGCACTGCTTTGGGTGGAACAATGGGTACGGACTATTCATCAGACGCTGTGTTACCGCTTTGTGCCAGAGCCTATAGTAATCTGACCCATATTGCAGGTGATTGTGATGAGCTTGGTAATGGGGTAACGCAGGAAGAATTCATTGATCAATTTAACCTTTACCCGTTTGACATTACACCTGACTTATCTGCTAGCGTAAATACCCATTTAACACCACAGCAGAGCGGAAACATCTCAGTGCGGCTGGAATTCGCCAAGCCTATAGACGCTCCTATTAGTGTACTAGTATATCTCGAATCGCAAGCCCTAATAGAAGTAGATAGATTTAGAAGCGTTATCACTGACTTTTAAAATGGATGCTAATACACTTCAGAAAGTAATGGAGCGAGTCACACGTTCCAAATTTATCGGCGTGTTTGCGAAGAATGAAACATTGAGTTTGCCAAGTACGCGAGAATGCGGTAGTCTTATTGTGAACACAGACATCATCGGTAATGAAGGGATTCACTGGATCGCTGTCTATTTTAAAAATAGACAGCGCCTGTACTATTTTCATTCACTCGGTACTCAACCCTGGAGTGATCCTATTATTGTAAAATTTCTCGCTCAGTTACATATTCCCGAAGTTGTGTGGTAGGGTGGATCGATTTTACATGTTTTTCGATTTCCATATTCTAATAGAGACAAAAACTTGCGCATGCATGAGAAAATAGCCTCTGCAAAATCTTAGCTTAATAGGTAATCATCTTCTGCCCCCGGCAGAGCGATGAAAATCATATTTTAGTAGTCAAAAACGTATTTTTAAACCCTAGCCTAGAGTCATAAAATTTTGCGTGTGTGTTATTTCATGCCTAAGCAACGATATAAATGTTGTGGGAAATATAAATGCATTATTTAAGACAAAGAGCCGATCTGAAAATATGTATAATATACATATTTTCAGATCGGCTCTTTGTCTTAAATAATGCATTTATATATTTCCCATAGCATTTATATCGTTGCTTAGGCATGAAATAACACACACACAAAATTTTATGACTCTAGGCTAGGGTTTAAAAATATGTTTTTGACTACTAAAATATGATTTTCATCGCTCTGCCGGGGGCAGAAGATGATTACCTATTAAGCTAAGATTTTGCAGAGGCTATTTTCTCATGCATGCGCAAGTTTTTGTCTCTATTAGAATATGGAAATCGAAAGAAATGTAAAATCGATCCACCCTATTGTGTGGACCCCATTTCGCATGCAAGGATATTTTACTAATGTTTGCGGAATGTACTGCGT
>JAJOZX010001121.1:950000-987862 GCA_023014485.1 Bathynomus jamesi
TACTAAGCCAATACTGTAGCCTGTACATATAAGTTTAATTAACCTTATAACGCCGGAAGTTTTTGTAGGGTTAGGTTGTAAATGCGTGTATTTGAAATGTTACCAATTTGTACAGCTCGCCCTTTTACGGTTAAAAGAAATTTTGGATCACCTGAAGATCAGGGCCCCCAGCCTTCTTCAGTTAGCGTTATAAGGCTAACTAACGAAAATATCACGACCTAACCTAACTAATCGTCAAGGGCGTACAGTTGACCTAACGACTGGTTAGGTTAGGTTGTGATATTTTCTTTAGTTAGCCTTATAAGGCTAACTAAAGAAGGCTGGGGGGCCCTGATCTTCAGGTGATCCGAAATTTTATTTTATATATTTAAAATCTACATTCATAATATTCTTTTGCTTTTACAAAATATAAACTAATTTATTGAAACTATATACTTATTTTCTATATAAACAAATCTTCTGAAAAAAAACATAAAAAGGTTGTGTTTTTGCGCGCTCTCTCTCTCTCTCTCTCTCTCTCTCTCTCCCTCCTCCGCCTCTATATATATATATTATATATATATATTAGTGTTTTATTCATTAAAGCGCTTATTTAGCCGATATATTAAGAGTGTAACATGTAAATGAGTATCTGTCCAGCTTTACCAGCCGACTTTTCACTGACACAACCTTAAGGATTGACGAAATAACTTACTTAACGGAGTTTATGTTTATTAAAATAACTAAATTATTTAAGGATTTCAAGTCTTTCGGGCGATGGCAAACGTTAATACATAAACAGCACCGAGAGAGATAGATTCTGGTAATTTGCGATTAACACTAAACTGACAAGCTATAATTACAAAATTTTGAGAGCCCCAAAAACTGTGATCCTGACTGAACAAAATCTAGAATTCAACTCCTCGTATGTAGGATCTTATGGCACCCTTGTAGAGGTTTTCCCCAACTTCTTCCCCGAAGGGCAGCTCTTGTCCCACATTCCCAACCGAAACACCCACAAAAAATATAAAAACCGTTACATTCTCTGAGAAGTTGCATTCAACAGACACCTTAAATTTATCTTTCCAAAACGACTATATAAAAAAACGCTATATTAAAAAGTTTAAGTTGAAATACTTATAAAACTGCTATATTAACAATGTTCATTACAAACATTTCTCTCGGTGCCATTTATTAAATTTATTACAAATCATTACAATATATATACATTATAACTGCAACCACGCAGTATAATTAACGTAAAGAACGACGCTTTCTATAGGAGAATATTCCGCGCAAGATGAGAGCGAAAGAACGAACCAAATGAAAAAAATGAGGTAACCACCCGGGAATCGAACCCGGGATCTTCGGATTATCATATCGGATTATCATATCATATCATATCTCACCGGCAATCCGAAGATCCCGGGTTCGATTCCCGAGTGGTTACCTCATTTTTTCATTTGGTTCGTTCTTTCGCTCTCATCTTGCGCGGAATATTCTCCTATACACAGCGTCGTTCTTTACGATATATATATATATATATATATATATATATATATTATATATAATATAATATATATATATATGGACAGGAAATTCAGAGAAATTCCAGAGCAAAAGATTTAGGGGTTGTAATGACAGATGATGCGAAATTTGAAACACAAAATAAGATAGCAGTAAACAGAGCAAAGAGAATAACGGTCAGATATTGAGAACTTTTAAACGAAGGGATAGGAATGTAATGATTCCTCTCCTGAAAACCCTGATAATACCCAAATTAGAATACTGCTCGGTCCTAACTTCCCCATATAAAAAGAAGACATTAGACAGCTGGAGGGGATCCAAAGAAGCTTCACAGCCAAGATCAATGGGTGCAAAGAACTAAATTACTGGGAAAGGTTACGAGAACTAGACCTATATTCACTGGAAAGGAGAAGAGAGAGATACACCATTATTTACACTTGGAAAATAATGGAGAAACTAGTCCCTAATCTTACTCTGAATCCCATAACTCCCCAAACAACGATGGAAAGTAGAAGCGGTAGACTGTGTCGTATTCCCAAATTGAAGGCGAGACAGGGAACATCCTTAACCCTGAAAGAAAATAGTTTTGTAGTGAGAGGACCAAAACTGTTTAATCAGTTGCCCAAAGACCTAAGAAACACGAAGGGAGTTGCAGTGGAAATCTTCAAAAGAAGACTAGACGCCTGGCTCAGAACAATCCCCGATGAGCCGGGCGTACCTGGCTATGTGAGGTGGAGAGCGCAAGAATCCAACTCACTACTTCACCAGGCCAACTCGAGAGGAGGGGCGACAAGCTTGACCTTCGCGAAATGAGAAATCATCACGCGGAACCTTTGTAAGGTTGTAAGGTATAGGGTGTTTCAGGAGGAAAGGTCAATACTTCGGGAGGTGATAGTATCGGTCATTGTGAGAAAAAAAGTTCATATGAACATGTGTCTAATTCTGAATGGTTACGGAAATAGAGCTGTTTGAATCTACAAATACAAAAGCATTGTTAATGGTAATCAAGAAAGAGAAACCAATTACTGTTTCTAACATTTAATGTTTAAACATTGGCATTTTGAATGGTATCAGATACAGAAATTACAAATTTGTTACAGTTTACAATACGTTTTTGAAAATCCCACCGTCAACCTCAATACACTTTGAACTCGTGTACGAAGATCGCGTGTTGTTCGTCTGAGTTGATCTTGACGTTCCTTTATGCGGGCAGCAGCATCCAAAATGCGCGCGAGCAATTCATCTCGTGTATCCACCTTTCTTTTGTAAACTTGACTTTTAATTCACCCCCACAAACAATAATCTAACGGAGAGAGGTCTGGAGACCTTAGTGGCCATTGAATGGGACCACCGCGGCCGATCCATCGACCAGGGAAAGTTTGATATAGGTATTGCATCAACAGACGGGTAGAATGTGGAGGAGCTCCGTCATGCTGAAAGTACATACCAGCGCGTGTAGCCAAAGGAACATCCTCCAATAGTCCTGGCAATTCATTTTGCAGAAATTCTAGGTAACTTTGTCCTGTAAGACGATTCTCTAAAGTAACTGGGTCAATCAGCTGAGCATCGATGATACCGCACCACACATTGGCAGAGAAGCGATGTTGAAAATTTGTTTCCACAGTGGCATTTGGATTTTCGTCTGACCACCGATGAGAGTTACGAGTGTTGTTGATACCGTCACGGGTGAAAGTAGCTTCATCGGTGAACAGTATTAATCGAAGCAATCGGCGATTAGCATTTACCCAATGACAAAATTACAGTCGCATGGCAGCGTCTCCTGGTTGAAGGTGTTGTACACGCTGTACATGATATGGATGCAAGCCTTCCTCACGTAATGTTCGCCACACTCTTGTGTGTGGTACACCGAGACGTGAAGAAATTCTTCGTGAGCTAGTAGTAGGGCTACGCTCTACCAACTGAAGAATGTTTTCCACTTCATCCACATCTTGTTGACCTTCACGTTCAGATGAAACATGAGCGCTGGGAAGTGTACCAATCTCACGCAATGTGTTGAAAACCCTGGTAAACACTCTTCGATCCGGAATTCTGCGGTTCGGAAACCGTCGACGGTATTCTGCAACAGCAGCTGTTGCACACTATATCTGCATATTCGGCATGTGTGAAGGTGTGTGGCATTCTTAACACTGCTTCAAACACCAAACAATGTCACTCACAACAGTCAGCTGTCGATTGACTTATGTTACATGCTTACATTACAGCTTACATGGTTCAAAGTTATAGGGGAGGGAAGGGGTAGGAAGAGCTGCGCGCGCATCAGATTCAAACAGATCTATCTCCGTAACCATTCAGAATTAAACACATGTTCATACGAACTTTTTTTCTCACAATGACCGATACTATCACCTCCCGAAGTATTGACCTTTCCTCCTGAAACACCCTGTATACACACACACACACACCACACACACACACACACACACACACACACACAGACACAGATACACACGAGTACAGGGGCGCTCATAATTATTCGTACTTATGTACATAAATATTCGTAGTTTTGTACCAGCATAGTATAGTTATGAAAAGTTTACTGTTCGTTTGGAAAAATTTAGCAAATAAAATTAGTTCAACTCCAACATATAATGTAAAACATCAAAGAATTTGAGGAAAATAAAAAAAAGTTAAAATGCAAAAATTTTCATACACTCACTCACAAAATTATTTAATACTTTGAGGGTCCACCTTTTGCTTGAATGACTTCAATGATTCGTTTTGGGCCTTTTTTGGCAAGGCTTCGACATCTCTCAATAGAAATTTTAGCTCATTCTTCAAAAGAAAACTGCTGCAATTCATTCATATTCGAAGGGTTTCTCTTGCGGACAGCTTTTTTAAATGAAACCATACGTTCTCAATTGAAATGAGATCTGGACTTTGACTGGGCCGCTCGAAAAGCTTGAGATTCTTTGATTGAAACCATTTTATGGTGTTCTTACTTACCCAACTGCGACCCATTCTCAACTCCCAAACTGATGGCAATAGATTTTCTTCTAAAATGTTTTTATATTTCTTCAAATTCAAGATTCCATTCATGACAACAAGCTTTCCTGGACCAAATGCACTAAAACTTTCCCAAAGAATCAAATTACCACCAGCATGTTTAACTGAAGGAATGGCTTATTTTTGTCTTCAATGCAGTATTTCATTTGCATCAAACATACCGTTGCTCGTTTTTCGGGAAAAAGTCAATTTTGGTCTCGTCTTTGCAGATAACTTTCTCCTGAATGAAAATCCATCATTTTTCATGATCCTTGGCGTACTAAATTTTAACGAACTTCTTTATGCGTTTTTGGTAGCAGAGGTTTTCTTCGTGCAACTCTTCATGTAGACCAGGGGTTCTTAACCTCTGGGTCACCACCCAAACTTGGGTCATTAAATTGTCATTTATCATTTATTTATGTTAACCTTGTTAACCTTGTTGCTGTTCCGTGCGTTGATCTCTCTTCACACGAAGGTCAAGCCGGTGGCCCCCGCCTCTAGTTGCTTCCTTGCGCTATCCACAGTACATAGCCAGGTACACCCGGCTCATCTGGTACCGTCCTGAATAAGTGATGTCCTTTGAAAGCTGGTTAAAAAGTCTTGGCCCCCTGACAACCAAGCTATTTTCCTTCAGTGTTGAGGAGGTCCCTTGTCGGGCCTTTAATTTGGGAACACTACACATTCTACCTTTCCTATTTTCCAGCGTTGTTTGAATGGTAATTGTGTTCAGTTTTAAGTTTGGCACCAGTTTTTCGATCATTTTCCATATATAGATTATGGTGTACCTCTCTCTTCTTCTTTCCAGGGAGTACAAATTTAGTTTACGTAGTCTTTCCCAGTGGTTGAGTTCTTTGCAGCCATCAATCTTGGCTGTGAAATGTCTCTGCGTTTCTTCTAGTTTATTAGTTTCTTCCTTTTTATATGGGGACGTCAAAAATTAGCAGTATTCAAGTTTACTGTCTTGTCCCTTCTTTTGAACGTTCTTAGTACCTGTCCCGCGACTCTTTTTGCTTTATTTATCGCTATCTGATTTTGTGTTTCGAATTTCGTATCATCGGTCATTATTACCCCCAGATCGATCGCTTTCGTGCTTCTCTGAATTTCCTCTCTATCTGGAGCATAATATGCAGTCTGTTTAAGTTCCTCTTTTCTACCATATCTCAAGAGCTGAAATTTCTCGGTGTTAAATGTCATGTTGTTGTCTTCTGACCATTTGTATATTTTGTTCATGTCCCTCTAAGGCCTCCACTTCATTTGCATTGCTGATTTTTCTGCTGATCTTTGTATCGTCCGCAAAGGATGTTACTATGCTGTTGCTGTTTACTCCACTGTCTATGTCTGTTATCATGATAATGAACAGGAGTGGGGCCAGTACTGTACCTTGTGGTACTGAGATGCATACTGTTGATTCTGATGATGACACACCTTGAATTTTGACTACCTGTAGACGTTCTCTGAGGAAGTTGTGGATCCATTTTCCCACTTTGCCTGTTTTTCCCATATATTTAATTTTATGTACTATTATACCGTGACCACATTTGTCGAAAGCTTTAGCAAAATCTGTGTATATGACATCGTAGTTGTCATTGCCTTTCAGTGCAGCTAGGATATTGTTGTAGTGTTCTATTAGTTGTGATAGGCATGATCTACCTGATCGGAATCCGTGCTGATTTTCGTTGAATCTTTCCAGTGTCTCCAAGAAATCATAAATTTTCTCTCTAACTATTCTTTCAAATACTTTGGTGAGGTGTGACGTCAATGACACTGGTCTATAGTTCTTTGCTTGAGATCTCTCCCCTCCTTTATACAGTGCGTTCGAAAAGTTTCTCCAGAGTCAACGTGCTTGTTGTCAAAAGTGTTTGACAACAAGTGTAGACGAGTTGCTCTGTGCCTGCAAAATGGTGGAAAACACTTTCAACACATGCTGTAAAATCAAAAGGTTATGTAATAAAATCACTAAATCATGGTTGAATGAAAACATTGTAGTTTTTCAATTTCCTATGCGTTTAACATAGCACTGCGGAGAGACTTTTCGAACGCACTGTATATAGGGACAATGTTTGCTCTTTTAAAGATGCTCGGTATTTCCCCACAGTGTCTAGGGATCTTCTCCATATCCAGTATAAAGTTGTAGCTATTTCAGTTTTACAGTTTTTAATCAATAATGCGTTCCAATTGTCCGGACCTGTAGCTGAATGTGGTTTAATTTGTCCTATAGCTCTCGCTACATCTTCTGGGGTAAAATCAAAGTCTGTTATACACTCTCCTTGCAATTTCCCTTCAAAGAATGCATCTATGTCAGGTATCGCTTTATCACTTTTTGGGGTACTGAAAACTGATTCATACCCCTTGTCAATGTTTCAGATAGTTCTTTTGGATCGTCAGTTAGTTAATTATTTCTCTTCCTGAAGGGCCCAATATCGGCGCGTGTTTTTGTTTTCCTTTTCGCATAGCTATAGAAGTATTTTGGATTTTCCTTTCTTGCTTCTACTGCCTTTTCCTCTTCCCTCTCTGTATGGTCCTTAATCAGGGCTTATCCTTATCGATACCCTCCAGTTTTTCTTTTATTACTTTCATGGCATTATCTCCGCAGTTGGCTAACTTTCCTCCACTCTCTTTCTTTTGCGGAATATTCTTCTCTTCTGCCTCTCTAGCCAGTTCCTCTTTCCTTTTGGCTGTGATTTCGGAGCATATTTTTCTAAAATTCTCAGCGTTTATTCTTCCAAGGTTGTTAGCATTTCTTCAGTTGTTTTATTCTCGAAAACTGTTCTCCACTCTATTTGGGCCATGTGCGATCTGATTGCTTCCCAATTTATAGTCTTGGAGTTTAAGTTAAAGGCCCCGTATTTGCTTCTTTCCTCAATATATGTAATGTCTTTTGATGTTGTCATCATATTTGTTGATATCTCGATTAATTTGTGGTCTGAGATAATGGTTGGAGTTATTTTTATATCAGCAATCAAGTTCGTATTATTCGTTAATACCAGATCTAGGCAGTTATTTTTCCTGGTATTTTCTGTCATATCCTGTGTCAGCATAAACTCATTTGTGAGAGCCATCAACATTTTTGCTTGCTCCTGGTCTTCTCTTGTGCCTCCCTTGTCCTGGTGTGTATATATATTCCTTTCCACCTTTTTGTATCTTATAAATGGGAAGTTAGTCTCCGCAGATCATTATATTGGGGGATGGAGGGTTTATGCCTTTATTAGCTTTCTGATGTCATCTATGGCCTCCGAGAATTTTTCGGTTGTGGTGTTTGGAGTCTATAGATGACTATTAGTATCATGTTATCCCTAATCATTTTACCGTTATTATTTATTTTAGTATCTATTACGAGTGAACAGTTTGAAGGCAGTGGTCGCCGAGCTAGCCCGAGACCAGAATTTGGATCGCAGCCTAAAAAGGTTAAGAACCCCTGATGTAGACTTTAGAGTTTAGACGGTCATAATGTTTGATAAATATCACCTGCAGTTACTTGTGGACAGTGGTGGGCACCGTTAACCAAAAAGTTAACTTCGATAACGATAATCCGTTAACCCCAATTTTTAACTCCGATAACGATAATCCGATAATTTTACTACAAAGTTAACGGAAGTTAACGATATTAACGGAAGTTAACGATAATCCGTTAACGATAACTATTTCTTTACTAACATTTAAAAAAATCAAGGAAAAAAGCTTTAAAACCCATAGAAAATGTTTATTTATGCAAAATCCAACAATAAATAGGTATTTAACTGTATTTTTATCAAGTTTTGCAACTTTTTTGCTTAATAACTTTTTTTTTTATTTTTAATAAAAAATGTACTGATTACATGTTTTGAAACCCTTGTAACCACTAACCATTAACTAAATTTTAATTTACCAGAGAATTATTATGGCGGGAACTGAAAGGTAAAATTAAATTTTAGGCACATTTATTAAAGACTATGACACAATGTGCTGGTTGCCCTTCAGAAAGACCAACTTCTCAAAGTTAGGCCCAACTGCCAGTCTTGACCTCTTGGGCCTCAGGATGTCCTTGCCGAGAGAGAAGAGCCGTTCCACTGCGGCAGAAGACGGAATTGGCAGACTGAAGTTATAGCGGTTTGAATTCATTCGCGGAGCAGTGCTCTTCCGTGAATGACTCCTCGCAGTTAACGTGTTAACGGACTTTAACAGACTAAATATCGAGTTATCGGAAGTTAACTGGTCCGATAACGATAAATGGAAATTAACTTCCGTTAATAGTCCGTTAAAAAAAGTTAACTTCGTTAATTAACTGTTATCGGATTAACGCTTTAGTGCCCAACACTGCTTGTGGATTCGCAGCAACCATTCTTTCAATCCGTCTAGGTGTATAGTACGTTCTGAAAACTTGCAAGGTCGTCCACACCTTGATAGAGTTTTGAGTGTTTCAAAGCCTTTCCATTTCTTTATAACTGCAGCAACCGTCGTAAATGAAATTCGAAGTTCTTCTCCTATCTTCCTATAACTGTTTCAAGACTTGTGTGCAGAAAAACAGATCTCTGAAGATCTGTCGACAGCGCTTTACCACGATGACCCATTGCTTATTAATGGCTTATACACTATAGAGTCATCCGTCTTCCATGAAGATTCGCAGAGAAAATTCTATAATTCGGAATAGCCATCAGTCTCTAATCAATAAACAGCCAACTACTGATAAAAATTTTAAATTCTTCAAGCCTAAGATGGGCACACAAAGTACTAAATAATTTTATAAATAAATGTACGAAAACTTTTACATTTCAACTATTTTTTTATTTTCCACAAATTCTTTGATGTTTTATACTATTATATACTGGAGTTGAACTAATTTTTTTAGTTAAATTTTTTCAAACGAACGGTAAACTTTTCATAACTATCCTCTGCATGGTGCAAAAGATAAGGACAAATACAATTGAAATATTTCTCTATGTAAATTTACGATCGCCACTGGATATATATATATATATATATATAAAACTTGGTTGAATGGTTTGTTCTTAGGGAAGCGTAGGTTAGCGAGGAATAGAGGACAAAAAGATGGTACATGTTTATTTACAGACGTTTCGGAAAAGTTCAATTTCCATCATCAGTGCTAAAAAGTTTAAAAACAAATAGAAATAAATAAGTATAATAAACAAAAACGAACAATATATTAAAATGGCGCGACATTTAGCGATAAATAGCGAGAATTAATAGTATGGTTACAATATATATTAAATTAGAAGATTAAAAATTAAATGATATAAAGTATAAAAGTATGGACAATAAGTGAAATATAAAACGGTTAAAAGGTGAAACAGAATTGACGGGGTTCTTACCAAATTGTTAACGTAATGAGAGACTAATTGTACAGAAGATTGGGAATTGTTGCTTGTTGAAAAAATTCCATATTAGAAAGATGGAGCCAGACGGAGTGATGGTGGATTTCTTTTGAGTTTGAGAGTTTATTTGGCGATGTTTAAATTGAAAGCGGAACTGTAGTCGTTGAGGGTTGGCTGGATACTGAGGATGTAAAGGGACTCAAGTGTGTATATATATATGTAAAGGGACTCAAGTATATATATATATATATATATGTAAAGGGATTCAAGTATATATATATATATATATATATATATATATATATATATATATATATAGTGTGTATATACACTCACACACACACACACACAACTTTGTATGCAGAGAAGTTCTTGGAAATTTTTTGAAAAATTAACCTTTTTATTTTCGCTAAATAAGTCTTCTCTCTTCAACAACTGAGATTCTTCGATCAATCTCAGGACACTCGTTGATGAATGAGCTCCTCCTTATCAGCGTACAACGCAGAAGAGCGGGACTAAAATTTAATATTATATACTGTGTATATATATATATCAGTTCTTTACTTCCTTTACTTTGTAGAACTGAAGGATTTTGTTCTATAGTCAGTCTGAGCATTGGAGTGAAATTGATTTCCAAAAGAGTTTGGTGAGTATTTATTAATTTTTAATTAATTTTGACGCTAAATGAATATAAACACATGTTAAAAAACAAAGTTATAGTAAGTAAATATAGCAATAATTATAAAAAATAATTTGTTGTTGATTATTACCGTCACAATATCTTTACTCTCTATCTTCAATTCTGTATTACTTTTTATAGCGATCTAGCCAGGGCCGGATAAAGGGTTTCGTAGGCCCTGGCACTTTTCTATCGTAGGCCCCTAAATTTGCCGATGCACCGTCTATTTATGTGCCTTATTTTAACTTATACCCAAATTGTTCCCTTGTGAATGTGCTTGTTTTCTTAGTACTATAGCTAACCAAATTAATTATAAAACATAACAAACATAACATAAACATAAACATCGCGCCAGCTCCGTGCGTGCTGCCACCTGTGGATAACACAGCAACTAATGGGTTTGTTGACACAGGCTGAGAGGCTACGAAGTATGTAGCTCCATAATTTGAGGTTAGTCTGACTGTTTTATTACGGTTTTTGCATGTTATATCTAGCAAATATATTCGGGTATTCATTATGAAAATAAATTTAAAGTGACGTTTATTTATTCCTTTGTGAGTATTTATTCCTTTGTGATTTTCATTAGGTCTTAGTTGGTTTGAGGCCAGTTAGGTGTAACGGGTGTCTCAGCACTAAGCAAATAGATACTAAATTAACGTCTATAATCATTTAGTCTTATGTCTATAATCTATTTCTCTCTTATCAAGTTTTACAGAATTTTTTAATTTATTCTGTTGGCCTATAAAACTTCATAAGCCATACCACAGAGAAAATACATATTTCCAAAATTTCGTAGGCCCTAAAACCTTCGTAGGCCCTGGGCACAGTGCCCACTGTGCCTCCTTGATAATCCGGCTATGGTTCTAGCTTTGCATTAGGTGTAACTGGATTTTGAGAAAGCCGTTGCAATTTTTGGTTAAAAAAAATTCGTGGGGTAACTAGGAACCCGGGGTTCCTTTTCGCCCCTTTTCCCAAATTTCAGTACCACGCGGTCACTGGTGAAATTGAAGACACGACGATATGTGAAAATCAAACACTGATTCACAAGTAGCCTACACACAAAAAGCAACAAAATAATTTCTTACAGCTTATGAATTATGAATCAAGGAGAATTTCGCTGGATTGATTAAATGGAGAAAAAAATTAGACTTTCTAATTTTCGCCCAGCTGCGTGGCGCAACCCACCCACTAACACTGTCTCAAGGCCACTGATCAGTGTCACCGCCGACGGAGATAGATTAAAGCTAGATGGCAGTTGCCCCGGGACTCGAGTTGCCCCACCTTCCATTAGTGTTTGGCATTTACCATTACATATTCTATTGCTATTGCTATTGCGCTACACATATCGAAAGCTTTGATAGAGTCTGGCACAAATCTTTAATTTCGAAACTACCCTCCTTCGGTTTCTATCATTCTATCTGTGCACTCATCTCTAATGTCCTTTCTGGCCGATCTATAGCTACGTTTGTAGATGGCCACTGTTCTTCGACTAAAGCTATCAACAGTGATGTTCCTCAGGGTTCTGTCCTATCACCCACTCTTTTCCTTTTATTTATTAATGATTTTTAATTTGTACTTCCTGTTCTATTCACTCCTATGCCGATGATTCCACTCTTCACTTCTTCAGCCGTTTTACAAAGCATCCCTCTCAATAGTCACTCCATGATTCGCGTAGGACGGCTGTGGAACACCTGACCTCTGATCTTTCTGCTATCTCTGACTTGGGCAGAGAAAATCTTGTGGCTTTAAATGCTTCAAAAACGCAATTCCTCCATCTGTCTACTCGTCCCAATCTTCCACATGACTATCCCCTTACCTTCAATAACACAAAACTCAATCCTTCTTCTTCTCTTAACATTCCTGGCGTTTCCTTTTCTCGTGGTCTATGCTGGAAAGATCACATATACTCTCTTTCCAAAACATCTTCTAAGAGGTGAGGTGTGCTGTGCCACCTCTGCAGTTTCTTCATCCCTGTTCACTTGCTGTCTCTGTACAGGGGTCTTGTCCGGCCATATATGAAGTATGCTTCTCATGTGTTGGGTGGCTCAATCCACACAGCTCTACTTGACCAGATGGAATCAAAAGCTTTTCGTCTCATCAATTCCACGCCTCTTACTGAGTGTCTTCAATCCCTCTCTCTTCGCCGCAATGTTGCCTCACTCTCTCTTTACTATCGCTAATATAAAGGACACTGCTCTTCTGAACTCTCCAACTGCAAGCCTCTTCCTTTAAGGAGTGCACGCAGCACCAACCTTTCGACACTTTCTCATTCCTTTTCTGTCCAACTCTCTAGCACAAGGGTTAATCGGTATTTCCAGTCTTTCATCTACTCAACCGGTAAACTCTGGAACAGTATTCCTCAATCCATCTTTCCCTTTGCAATGACCTCCAATCTTTCGCATGCAGAGTGTCTAGGCATCTCAAAAAACCTGGACTTTGATTTTGGCTCTCTTTTTCTTCTTTTAGGGGAAGCGCTTTTTCTGACACTTGCCCTTGGCCTCTTCTTCCTGCAAAAAAAAAAAAATCGGACTATAGTGGATTTAATTTTCTCAGAAGAGTTCCTTGTTCCCTGCACGGTCTGTGTGTAACAGAAAGTTTCTCAGTGGGAAATTCTGAGTTGTATCATATATATATATATATATATATATATATATATATATATATATATATATATATATATATATATATGATGAATAAAACCACGAAGGAAAGAAACACATAAATATTTTTTCACGTGTCACTTTCGTGAAATAATTTTCATATATATATATATATATATATATATATATATTATATATATATATATATATATATACTGTGTATATATATATATATATACAGGGTGTCCCGTAAAGTCTGGACCATAGGGAAAAATAATAAATTACAAATAGTCCAAAATTTATTACATAATCTATTCAAAGTGTCCACCGTTGTGTCGCACACATAGTTGAAGACGCAATCTCCACTGGCGACAGCACTTTCTGAATCACAGTCGCAGAAATTTCTTGACACGCCTCCACAATGCGTGCTTTAAGGTGGAAAATGTTCTGAAGTTTGACCTCGTACACTTTGGCTTTCAAGTGGCCCCACAAATAAAAACATAATAAAAAATAATAAAAAAATAATAATAATAAAATAATAATAATAACATAATAAAAAAATATATTATAAATCCCTATGGGTCCAGACTTACGGGACACCCTGTATATATTAGGCCGGGTCGAAAAATTAAATTGTGAATTTCCACATGCCTGTGACCAAGAAATTTGTAGATGCACTATAAATGCTCAACAATGATTACAAAAACTAAATTGATCAAGTTTTAGATGTTCCGCAAGGCCTCTGAAGATTGCAAGTAACACGTAAAACATTACAAAAAACTTTAAAACTTTTAAAACTTTATTTAAATACTAAACTTTATTAATTATTTGGTAATTATGATTTTTTATTAAGATTTTCTTGTATTTTTTGTATTCTTGTTGCTATTAAGTTTTTCTTGACTGTGTTTCGTCCAGAATATATATAATTTATATATACAGTTTTCCTTTTCAGAATTGATTATTTGAATAGTTAAATACGCGTTGTTACACTAACAGAGTGACTTTCCCAATTATCCGAAATGGCTGAGGCGTAAAGTGAAAGCAACTGTTTGAAAAAATCATGAGTCCAGCTGTTTCCCTTTTTTGGGAAAGCTGAGCTCAGTAGAAATCAACTTCCCCTATATGAAGACGTTTTAAAAGAATATTTACAAACAAGATATCTCTTACTTATAGCTAGTGAGGGGAAAAAAGAGCCAAATGCTAATGATGTGGCAAGAATAGTTGCATCAAAGGTAAAAGAGATCTGGAAAAGTCCATCAATTCCAACAATATCAGAACAGCAAATATTAGCCAGAGTAAAGGATTGTCATGAAAAATCTAAAAATATGATGAAGACTGGTACAGTAGAAAAAGTAAAAGATTTTGAATCTAAACTGACCGCGTTCAAATCCAAAAATCAAAGGCTTTTTGATATTGCTGCCTGCAAATGCCATGGTCTGTTTTCTTGCACTTGTGAAAAAGAGCTAAAAGTTCCTGCCATGGAACTTTCTTTCCTAATTGACCAAAGAGGTGCACGAAAAATGACAATAGGCAGTATTGATTTACAGACAACGAAGAAACTGCAAATAAGATCTGAGCGTAAAGAACAAGAAAGAGCACGATTTTCTAAAAACATTGAAGATGGAGATATCAATAACCCATCCACTTCCAGGGAAGAGCCAATGGACTTGGATAACTTTCACATAATTCCTGATTCTGACACATCAACAGATACAGATAGAGAGCGTAATGATGATGATCACATTGAGGAAGGTATAAAGAAATCAGGTGAAGCACATAAGCTCACTCGCAAATTGCCTTCATTAACAAAAACTTGTGACCGATTCGGAATATCAGACAGAGCTGGTGCAGCCGTTGCCTCTGCTGTTCTGGAAAATTTTGGTCTCATTACCTCTGAAGATTATCACAATGTTGTGGATAAGAATAAGGTGAGACGGCAGAGAAAGAAGATCAGAGAGGAGTTGAGTAAATCAAGTGAAGAAAGTATAGAAACATTGTATTTTGATGGAAGAAAGTACTTAACTAAAACAGATACCTGTAAGGATGGGAGGTACTACAGCTGAACCAGACTCAAAATATCTTGGGCACTTCACTCCTGTGACTGGAAATTCAACTAACATTTCTAAGGGAGTGATAAAGTTTCTTAACAATAACAATATTAAGGTAGACAATCTAAAGGTCATTGGATGTGATGGAACCAATGTAAACACTGGCATACATAATGGAGTTATCAGGCAACTAGAAGCACACTACAATACTCCTTTTCATTGGTTCGTGTGCTTGCTGCATACCAATGAGCTACCTCTCCGCCATTTGTTTAATTATTTGGATGGTAAAACCAAAGGACTAAAAGCCCTTGCTGGAAATGACGGCAAAAGTCTTACTGCGTGCGAAAAGATGCCAGTTGTCAAATTTGAAGCAATCAAATCAAGTAATATGCCTTCTATTCCGGGGGATCTCGATCTAAGCCACGATCAAAAGTATCCCATGGAAATTTGTAATGCAATCATAGAAGGCCAATGTTCCCAAAACCTTGAAAACCGCAACCCAGGTTCTTTGAACCATGCCAGATGGCTTACGACAGCCAACAGGATAGTTAGACTTTATGTTGCGACCAAAAAGCCGTCAGAAAACTTGAAAACTCTGACCGAATTCATTGTTCGCGTTTATGCCCCAACGTGGTTTATTATAAAGCGAAATCCTTACTATTACCAGGGACCAAGGCACATCTGGTTTATGAATCTAGTTCAAGATACCTATCTGATGAGCTTAAGGCAGTCATTGATCCTGTTATTGAAAGAGGGGCATATTTTGCTCACCCAGAAACTTTATTGGTCTCGATGTTATTTGATGAAAGGCAAGTGATGAAAGAGTTAGCTTTCCGGCGCATTCTTTTAGCCAGGGAAAGTGTGTCCGTCCTCGGGCATTAGAGAATTTAGACGGCCTAAAATTAATTTCTTGGCAAGAGACTACACAGATTTAATTCGATTTGGAGACTACCCAAGACATGAACCAACTCTGACAAAAAGATTGACAAACACCCAGTTAGAGCTTATCGTAAGGGGTGATGAAACTAACCCTCAATTGAAAAAGTACCCATGTCATTCACAAGCTGTGGAAAGACACGTCAAACTTGTAACAGAAGCATCAGCTTCTGTCTGTGGCCAGGAAAATAGAGATGGTTTTATAAAGGCAAGAATTGCTTCCAGATCAAACATGCCTACATTTGAGTCAAAATGCGAATACAAATGTCAATAAACTACATGTAAAAACTAATGGAAGAGAGATTAGGCTGGGCATGGTGTGGAATTCGACCTACAGCCACATTCTCGTGGTGATTTCTGGGTGATTTGCCTTGTAAATTATCATGGCAAGTCAGCAAAGAGCTGTAGTTTACTATACGGAGTATCAGAAAAAATCACCAAAACTTTAAGTGACTTGTGGAACCTGAAAATATTTACATAAAAGCTTGAAACTTTGTCATGATACTTCCTATGTAGGTACACAAACTTTCGTAATACAGGGTAAATTAAACTTCCCAAAAAAATTTTTTCAAGCAAAAACGACCCGGCCTAATATATATATATATGCTACATCGTAGCGAATGTCGTAACAGCGCTTCCCGTTGGTCATCGAAGTTAAGCTACATTGGGTTTGATAGTAGTTGGATAGGAGACCGTATTCTGTGTCCAGAATATGTAGCAACCCGTGGTTCGGATTCCACGTATAGCTGTAGGTCCTCTCCGTCATATGATCTTAGATGTTGCGAAGGAAGTTAAACAGCCCCATCATTATATTATATATTAGGGTGGTTCAAACTTACAGGAGTCGAGGCCTTTTTTCAAAATGTTCCATGTGTTCAGTCGCCATCTTGCCATTATGCTTCTGTTAGAAAACTCTCCACACCTAGTTTCAGATCAATCAGTAAACATTCAGAGGTTGCTAAGTGGCCTAGAATTTTTACCCCTTAGGTCCCAGTATCTTGACCTGATTAATACTGTAAAGGGACGTTAAGAGTTAAAAATAGGAAAACAGATTTTGTACCCCGAACATCCTAAACCCTATCGATAAGGAAGGGAGAGGAGACTAAAATGAACCGTTTTCCATACTCTGTGAAGTGCCAGATGTATGACGATTGTTTACAACAGAACCATCTACCATGGAAATGCGCAGTTTGTAAAGAACGATTGTAGGATACACAGTAGATGGTTATGAGTTGGGTCTCAAGTGGTAGTTTGTAGTTTTCCTCTATACTTTTTAGTTTTCTAGTTTTTTATAGCAAATTCACATTTATTTCAGAGCTGTTAACAGAGTTATAAGAGTTTATAAATGGCAGTACAGCCTTAACGTTTCTATGAAAAAACTATATAGGGCTATGGGTTGATTGCCTGATACCCTCATCCGTTGGAAATTTCCAGCAGATTTCAATGGAGAGTTAAACGACAAAAGCCCTATGTTTTTTCGTTAGAGAGTTATGAATATGTAGGTCTTTAAAGGACCTCTTTATATTTAATTGTTTATGGTAATTTTAGCGTCGGGATTTTAGATGCCTATATGTGAACGAAAAGAAATTGTCCCATCTTATTTTTGCTGGGCCTTAGTTTGCTTCGATGTAGGGCGTCACGATCTTTTTCGGTGTAGGGCCGCCACGATGGAGTTACGCGATGAGTTAACTTGATGTAATTAATATAGGCAGTCACTATATAAACACTTGAAGGTATAGGCCTATCCTTTTGTTTTTTTAGTTATTAAGTTTATTATAAGGAATTCACTCAGAACTTTAGGGAAGACAAAAGCACATCCTCCCTGTTTAAAGCGTTCGCTGTATATTAAACAGCTCCGAGAGCCGTTCCTATATTCGCGTTGTATTTTCATTATTTGCTGATCTGGCAAAGTTTTGTTTGGTCTACTTCTCTGTGGTAGACTAAACAATAAATTGGGTTTTCTCGTTGCTATGTGAGGCTCGATGCATACATACAGGTTCTTTGTACGTATGGCAATTATTTTATTCCCAATAGGCTATGTCGCCAATCCCGAGGCAATTTTGTATAGATATTTAATTCAATTAATTAATAATTTATATTTAATTATGAAATAAAGGTACCACATATGATACCATGTTGTGAGCGCGTATAGTTTTTCCATAGTTTCTAAGTAATGGCTGGTAAAATTGTAAGCCTCGTCACTACGAGGAGCTCGATGGAGGTGTGCCTGGTAGGTCACATATCGGCAACGACTGAAAGCCGCAAACTGCCAACTACATGCCAAATCTTTGCCAATTTGACAGGAGAGGTGCTGAGTCTGTGGTCTGTGGAAAAAAGCGAATCCCAATGATTCTTGAGCGAAACACCATCAAGAAATTGGAGGCACTGTTGAAGCGGTATGAAAATCTGAAAAAGAATAACTACTACTCAGATGGGGGGAAAAAAGCTAAAGAGGAAAGTTTCAAGCAGGACCTGGATCAACTTTTCCTTCTGGCTCACCATAATGCACTCAGTCTCATCATGATTGATGAAGACTAAGCATTTCTTCTGGACCAGAAAGGAGAGAGGAAAGGATACATGGCTGGTGTAGATTAGAAATTGGTCAGGAAGGAAGAGCGAATGCGATGAAGAAAGGAGTCATCTGCGATGCGGAAAGAGAAGGAGCAGCTCAGGAAGAGGAAGGCAGCAGTAGGTTGAGATCTCATTATTAGAGTTCTACCACTGATGAGTCTCCAGAAGATTCAAATGACTCGGAGACCGCCAACGCCAGACCCCCAAGAATGTCAAGAAAGTGCAGAAGTAGAATCTTTCTCCTGATCTGGCATCAGCCCTGGACTAAATAAAGTTGTCCGACAGGCAAACAACCTATGTAGTTGCCACAACAGCACAGAGATGTGGTCATGACATCGGAAAACTATTCCTGTCGGTTAGTTCGATGAGACGGCCTAGGGCGATGAATTGAAAATCGAAGGCGGAGGAAGTGAAGAGTAACATGACAGCGGAAACCGCCCTTCTTGTCCAATAAGATTGGAAGCTTCTGCCTTCCGTTACTAGGTTAACGACGGAGAAGGTGAACAGACTCGCAGGCTTGGCCTCTGGCGTCAAGGTCAAAAAACTTGTGTTCTAAAACTGGCTTTTTGAACTGGAAAGGCAAAATATCAACAGCATTCGGAGTGGAATCTGCCAGACAAAACCACTAAAACGTGTTTTGATACCACTGACATCAACACCAGTGAGCATACAGCAGTATGCACCTTCAATGAGAGGGAGTTGAGGAAGAATTTGCTGTACCTTGCTTATTGCCAGAACGTGCACGAAATTATCATCACTGATGTGTTCAAGATAATATTTGGCTCGTCCACTGGACCTGACATTCCCCTTTTCAAATGATTCCGGGAGCGGGGTTCTAGCAAGATCTACTTGTTTCGAAGCCAGTTCTCACTCACTTGGCGCGAGAATTAAGGTCTCCTGGACTTCTACATCTTATTTACTCTGTTTACATGAAGGTGTGACATTCTTTGACAGTTACCTGGGACGCTCCACACAATGATCTTAAACTCGACGACAGTAGCGGAATTTCTCGCAGGTAGACCGAAGGATCTACGACACGGCTCCCATCACCCTGAAGAACTATTTAGGAGAAGAACTAATTGGTCTGGTCTTCTTTGATGAGGTGCTCCAAGACACCAAGGACCAGATGGTCAAGTGCCTGAAGAGAAAAGATGGAAGGAGCATCAAGCGCTTCGAGGCTGGCTCAACCCGCAGAACCGCATCTCAATTCCTTCATGACATCCAAATCATGTGGCATCTTCACCGCTTTGGTGATGTATGTCTCCTTCCTGAAAGAGGATCCTGATAAGTTCGTGGATTTAAATTTCTACAAGGATGGAAGGGAGAAGGTTGAAGGCTTGAAGGTATCAAAGAGAGGGGAGGGAAGTACCCTTGGTCACTGAAAATAGCAGCATTCTGATGAAGTATGAAATTAATTTGTGCCTCCCGACTGGGAGTGTTTATAAGGTACACAAACGATAAACGCACCTATGCAAAGGAATTAAGAGCAGGTTGACCACTTCGAGTATATAAATTGACATATTATCATCTTTAAAATAATGAACTTCGTACGGAAGACTCGTTAGTATGCCGCGAACTACTCGGGTCTTATTCACGAGTGAGAAATCCAGAAACGGGATTCTTACTACGTCACAGTCCTTTTTTTATCTTTCCCAGATCTGGAATTCCCACTTCAAGTATTGCTATTTTCGGATCGGGAATGGGAATTGGAATGACACCAACTACAAAGTAATCTTTTTTTATGTAGGAAGGAGGGGGCTAAGGGCGAGCGCCCGCAAAAGTGACCCCTCCACAGAAGACGGAGAGAGAGCAAAAAACAAGGTCTCCAAGGCTCAATGATGCCATTTTTTTTTCAATATAAATTTTGAAAAGGTTGTGTAGTGTGAAAGATGCATGTATGGTATAGTGAGGAATAGAGGGAGAAGCGTGTGTTTGAGAGCATGCTGGACTGCTCACAGGGTCGATGAGACACGGAAAAAGATCAGCTAAGGAGGACAGTGACAGGAGAAACGGGAGTTCCGGCACTCCCTGACTCCTGCCTAACATCCACCCCGAAGTACTTCCCTGGTCGATTGGTGTTTACAATCACCTATACAATCAATCTCCTCCTGCTCGTAGCCTGCATAGATGTGTAGTTCATAATGACGCTGAGGATCTACGAAACCTTTCATTCTAATATGAGACAACATGAATGAAATAACAGCCAGTATGACGACTCCATCAAAATAAAAAATGAATCAATCAAGTAATTCTGAAAATTTTAATTTAAACTCCAAGGCCACAAACTAGAAGGAATTAAATCAAAGATGGCAGCAGTAAATATGGAAACCATCTTCAAGTATAACATAGCGGAAGAGATGTACTCTTCAGAAGGGAAGAGACGCTTTAAATTTAGAGAAAAAAAGTGTTGAGAAATAAAAAAAAATTTCAAGAGGAAAGCGGAAGCAAATTCGAAGTTTTTAAGAGAAATAAAGAAGAGAAACTTGGTTGTCATATAAAAGTGCAGTAATCTTATCCAATTAGGAAATTTCTATAGACATATAAAACTTTTATATAATACGCTCTAAACTGCAGCTGGTGCTGTAAGGTAATGAGAGTAAGTGCTTTGTTATCCCTAACTATCTAATCCGTAAGTGTTACTGCTACGTAATAGGTATCTGTCAGAAGTACTCATGGGTTAAGATAGCATATAGCTTTCAGTGTATATGTACAGAATAAGCAACTTATTTATAATTTTAAGATGGTCGTACGTTTACGACAGCGCCTGTGGCTCACTGGGTAACACCATATTCGTATAAGCGAAGTGAAGACACTGAGGTCGGGGGGTTCGAATCCCGATGGTGTTGGTAATATTAATACAGGAGTTAGCTCTCCTGGTCGCATTAATTTCCGAGTTTCTGACGGATTATGATGAGCAGTAGTATGTTTAAAGTTCCATCAGAGATATCCTTTTCGGCCAAAACTATTCAATTAATTTCAAGACTTACAGAAAAAAAGGTAGTCACTCATAATTCTAAAATAAGAGTTATGAAAGTGAAAATCATTTAATTATATATATATATATATATATATATATATATATATATATATATATATACTGTGTGTGTGTGTGCGTGCATATATATATATATATATATATATATATATATATATACAGTCGGACCTGCTATAAAGCGCGGGATGCGTTCCTGAAAAACGGCACGTTATGCAAACGCGCGCAATGACATGCGCGTTTTCGCATAGGGACAATGCTAAAGTTGGGGATGCGTTCTTGCCAAATTATTTTTCCCTTAAAGTCAATGTATTATTAATTGTTTAACCCCTTTTACCAAAACATACGAAATGGATAAAAAACAAATATTACAAGCAAAAAATTTATTTAATAACGTACATAAATGTAAAATGCATAATTGAAAAAATGTTAAAGTCCATCGAGAGCATCTTCTTCTCCATCACCTTGGTTTGTAGCAGCAGTTGGCTTCTTAAAATACACATCTAGCGTTGACTGCCGTGCCTCTTTCTTTTTCTCCCCATAAATTTCCTTGTAGCATCGGAGAGAACCCTCTAATTTTCTGTTGAATGTGGTGCTCCGTTCCATGTTGGGATCATTATCAGCAAGATGATTTGCAAGGACATCAGCCCTAGAAAATGCTTCCGACAGTTTTGCTACTGTGAACTGTTTTACCGTTGCCTCTTCTTCTGGTTCATCATCATTTTCCGAATCCTCTGCTGCTCTTTGTTCTTCAATCTCCATTAATTCATCGTTCATTAATTCCTGTGAGTGTGCATGCGTTTACCACAGTTTACGTATCGTATTTTTGTTTTTTTTATTATTTAAAACCGCGTAACTTAAAATTAAGCGTGTAATAACATTTTCATGGTGTTAAAAAATAAATCGCGTAACTCCGAACGCGCGTTATAGCAGGTCCGACTGTATATACACACACAGCATATATATATATATATAGGGTGGCTCAAAAGTCAGGAGTCAAAGGAGCCAGAGAGAGTGGATCTTTTCCGTTGTATGGCGTCACTAGTTTTAAATAAAAATTACTTTTTAAGTTAAAAAAATTATAATTTATGCAATGATGATCCTTTGAATCCTGACTTCTCCGCCATCATATATATATATATATATATATATATATACAGGCAATGACCACTTTACGGACGTTCGCTTTACGAAAATCCGCAATTACGAATAACCGTAATTTACACCAATTATAATTATTTACTACGAACACGTCCGAAAGACGCCCCCGCATAGCAACAAGCAAAAAGCAGCGACCACCCCAGTGCAGGAGAGTTCTGCAATAGGCTCTCTCTCCACGAAGAGTTTAACTGAGACCCTTAAACTCTTTGAGCAAGGACTGGCGAATAGCGTGTAGCGCCATTGGGCAAAGTGTAACGGATCAAGAGGCACATTTCAGGTTTCGTACAATTGACCTCCCTAAATTCAAAAATGAAAACAAAATTTTTTTGTGACAAGTGCAACACCTCCTTTTTCGCATGTGAAAATCGTGAAAATTGCTAGTTACCCATAACTTTTGGACACTTGCTTTCCTAGGGTTTGAGCTATCAATTTGACCCCTTACAATGTACTGCTTTTCAGGAAAAATAGAAAAATTTATTTTTGGAATAAACATATACACTGTAGGTAGGTATAGTAGGGCAGCTAAACAAGTTGAAGTGGACAATCCGGACAAAAGCACCAAACTTTCCCTACTTGTATATTTTGGACCAACAATTAAAAATATCCCCGGAACCACCTTCAGAGACCATTACTTGGCCGCCATATTGGATTTCAAGATGGCCGCCATAGACAAAATGGAATTTCTGATATAAGTTTCAATAGAGAATTCCCTTGGCATGTTTGGCATCAAACTATATGTTTTTTGGCATGATCAGATCAATAAAACAACTTTTAAGCTGATCAGAAGTATGTTTACTGCAGAAATCACACTTCGTACAACATATACAGTGAAAATCGTGAATATTTTAACACAAAAACCATGTTCAAGAAAACCATGTTTAAGAAAAATCAACGAAACTATAACAATTGAAGATTTCACCCACCAAAAAGTAGACCTTTAGCTCTATAACTGAATGTGGGAGAGGAAAATTGGCAAAATATGTGCATTTTAAAAAATGAAATTCTACAAAGGTCAAAATGCTACCCTTTCATATTTGCACAATTTTCATGCATTATTCGTGGTTCTATAGAAAACTTGTATTAACAACATTTGTAGAGTAAGGGCAGGGCTATTAAATGGGCACCATAAAATGGAAATATCTTGGCATTTAGCATTGCAATGCCTACTGTCCCAACTCACCCCCTGTCCCGAACTGTCCCAACTCACCCCGCTCGACGCTATATGTTAAACTGCACAGTTGCAGCTACACAGTTCTGTACACTTCCACCTGGCCTTCTTGCAAGCACACCTGGTGCCACATCCACTCTTGCTCTTGCAGCCGCATTTGACCAATTCGCTGCAAGCTTTAGATGCTACTGGTCTTGTGGTCCAAACTGGTGTCCATGACTGGGACTCTTCGCTAAAGGTCCATCCCCATCCTTCAGGAGTTGGAAGATTCTGTTCACTTCTCTCACAGGTCGACCATATTCCTCCCTGGTATGTGACCCTCCTGGTGTGTTGGAGAAGAGCATCCTGAGTTGGTGGGATAGTCTCCATAGCTTTTCCCTTCTGACAGAACATGACCTTTCTTGCCTCATCTACACGTTCAATGTCACTGGTGTTGTCATAGAGGACAACTGTGTACCGTTCAAGAAGCTTGAAGTGGGGAGTTTCGGCGTCAACATCTGCAAATGGATTTCGTGCCATGAATGTGAATGCTTGTGTTACCTCAGGGTAATGGTGCCATGCTGCCCATGCCGTATTCTTGCCCCTTCCGTAAAAGGATGATGTTGTATCACATCCCGTGAAGCAGTGAAACAGTGGTAGGGATGTGCATCTCTCTTCACCCAAAGAGGCACAGATTGTGTTAATATGATGGTAAGTGAAGTTTTTCCCAGTGCCAAAACCAACCCAAATATTTACTTCAGATCTTATGGACGTCAAGTGATGGAATTTTCCTATTAGAATGACAATAACATCCGTGTCTACAGTTCTGATCATGCAGTTAATGTGCCCTTCCTTTATTGCATCTTGAAGATGAATGAACAGTCTAGTGTCTGCCTCCTCATGGTCGCATCTTGGCATTGTGCGGTCGGCCCCATTGATGATGACTTCAGGTCCTGATGTAATAACAACTTCTTTGTTGTTAGGAACTTCCATTGCAGCAACCTTGTCTGATAGGAAAGCGAACAGTTCTTGCTTGTTTCTAGAGTCTCGAAGGAAGTCATGCCAATTTAGGGGTAATTTGGTTTTTCCTTCAACCTTTCTTCTGATTCCTTTTCCCCGTTTTTCTCTGGTAGTCTCTTTTAAGGTGCTTGCAGTGTAGGTATCCCAGACGATGTCAATTCGCTGGCAAGTTTCTAACTGTTTGATGAGATAAGGGACGAATACACGATCTGCATACTCTTCAAAGTTGGTAACACCTGCAGTAGACAGCAAATGGACGATGGCAGCTCCATCAAGAAGTTTCACATCAAAAGGATCTGGAGGGTTGTCCTTGTTTTCAAATGTAATGATTTTCAGTAGGTCAGACTTTTTCCCAAACCGCAATTTCCCACCATCAGATAGGGAAGAAGGAAAGGGGTGATTCTCGTGTTGGAAGAATGCATCCATGTCACTATGCCGATGTTGCATAACAATATACAGATGAGAGAATAGAGCAACATCGTTCTTCAGTAGTTGGATTCCCCCAACATTCCGTACCTGAGATTTCGGCCGAGGACATCTGAAGAGGGCAAGCGAGTTCTTCTTGATCGGTGTATGAATTGACCTTGTACAATCTGTGACAACTTCTTTGTAGTATCGGCTATATTGCTCCTTACCCAAATCCTTTATAGTTCTCACTGTATGGACCACAGATTCATCCATGACATTCCTTGTGTCTAAGGCCAGTAACTCATTCCCATTATCACAAAATGGATTTCCCATATCACGGAAGACTTCAACGAGATTAGAAACATGATCCTTGAATCTTCTCTGTGTAGATAGTCCTTCTTCGTGGTGGAAGTTGTTGTCTTCAGTTTCTGGAAGGTTTTCGTCTTCATATTCAGTAATCAATCTGGCTTGTTCTGGCCCTGCTACCATCCACTTCTTGAATGCCACTGGATTCTCAGTCAGACCCACCGCGCCTCCTGAACCTTTGACTTTCTCATTGTTTTGTTCATGCGCTTGGTCTAAAGGCATGGCTGAGAATCTCTTCTTGGTCTTGTGTACTACCCAGTGTCCATTTCGTGAAAACTCATTCATAACTGGCTGAGGGAGATTCTTCATGTCCCGGATGTGGAGTGGAAGCCAACGTGCGTAATTCTGGTGGTCAAGAGCAAAGAACCAGGGAACTACTTTCTTCAAGCTTTCTACATACAATGGAAAGTCTCCTGCACGATGTGATCGTATGAATATGAGGCCGTCTATCTCCATCTGAAGAATTGTCTCCCAGTATTGGAATGTTGGACTGACCTGAACCATCTTCTTCTTCCACTCTTCCTTTGTCTTGTCATCATAGGGACCAACAGTTTCCATAAAGGCTTCATGCTGCAGCTTTGCCAATGTCAAAGCTGTTACCTGGTGAGCATGTCTGGTTCTTGTAAGATGAGAGGCTTTAAGAAATGAGTCAACAGTTCCTGCCGAAGCAATGCCTGCTTGTGTCAAGGCATTTGTCCACCCAGATCCCTCTAGATAATCTCCATACGTTCTCCACATGGCCATCTCTGTATGTAGACCTCCAAACATGACGATGACCTTGTCTTCTCCGTGGGTGTCTGGCCACTTCCACTGAATGAATTTACCAAGGGCATATAGGGGTGCATCGAATGCAACAACTGGTATTTGCCCGGGGTTAAGGAATTCAGTAGCAGACCGAACAACATTCATTCCATGCTTGATCATCGCTGGAGTAGCGGCCTTTTCATGGAATAAGGGAAGGAGGTAGGAAAGGGTTTTCATTTGATCTTCATCTTGTTCTTGCCTTGTAGCGTGGTATGCTGACCATGATATAACATCACCCTTCCCTATCGTGTCTTTCTCCAAGATCCTGAACGCTTCTTTCATCCACTCCTTTTCCTGGAAACATGCTTCATGGTAGTGTCCCTCAATAGGGTCAGACACATTAGACAACTTCAGGACTTCTACCTTGGTTTTGTCCATTGCAACAGCTGGTACAATTGAGTAGGACATGAGTAACTCCAAGTCCTTTGAACCTAGAGAAGGTAGCACAAGATCACCTTGTTTGGTTCCACAGTTTGAGACAGTTGGGAACTGAAACAGACTAATCCCTGTACCATGAAATGATCCAACGGCAGTTGTACTAGATGGGTTGTAATCCAGATTGTCAAGTGCCCCAACAATAAATGGTCCATGACGAAACTGAGCTGGTACAACCACTCCTTTGGTCTTGAAGTTCTGGCACACTGCTGTTGCAAGTTGGCTTTCGACTTGAAGAATTCGGTCATAACTCACACTGAGACCCAATTCATATAGTTGTGTAATTAATGATTTTGACCGAATTTCAGTATGAATTTTCAGACCAAGATACAGAGGCAATGGTGGTTCTCTTTCCAAAGAATGGCGAACCTTAGATGATGATGTATGCTTGTTCCTAAAATTAAAAAGGATAAGTTGCGAGACAGTGAGAGTTGCAGGGGAGTCTTCTGGTGTTTGGTCCTTCACGTCAGCACCATTTGTGATCATAGATATAAGGGTTTTCAAGGTTGTAGGTACCGATTCCTGTTGACAACCAGATGGAAAGGCACCTGCAAACTTGAATCCAGTAAAGTTGACGATTTCCTTGCGTATGATTCTAGCAGCTTTTGCAAGAATCATAGTATCTCCTTCAAAATTCTGTCTATTTGTCTCTCTGAGCATTTCCTGAATTCCCTGCTGAAAAACTAAGATTTTGTTCTTGCCATCACTCACTTCCTGGGCATATGGGAAATACTCCAGAATCTTCTCTCTGAATCGTCCTCTGTTCATTTCCTTATTAATACCTAAGTCCCGAAGTCTTTTTTGATACAGATCAAATAGCACAGAAAACTTCATTTGAAAGATTCCTTCTTCCACGCAATTTTCTACATGATTAACGACCTCAACTATTGCCTTTGCTTTCATCAAGTTTTCTTCATAGCCTTCTTCCTTGCTCTGTTTTTGTCTCAAAAGTGAGCGGTAACGGTTCCGATAAAATGTCAAGCATTGCAGATGATACTTGGCTTCAATGGCCATGAGATCACCACCTCCTATTCTAGACATTAGTTCTGTGTCACTGAGTTCTGTAGCCATCATTCGTAAATTGACGTCAGCGCCAAATGTACTGAATTCGTGAAGATGCCCATGTGTTTGTTGACAAAACACACAAGTTGCTTTGTCCATAGGATGCCGCTGAACCCGCTTCCCCGTAGATGAACTGGTTTCACCTTCATCCGCCCTTTCTCTCTTTTTTGTAGCCCTTTCAAGCTTTTCTTTACTAAATTTAACATGGCATGAGGGACACCCACCTTTTTCTGAACCAGATCTTCAACAGTCACCTCTTCATTGAAAAGAAGAGGAACTGGTAGTCTTCCAAGATTCTTGAATGCGTTGACATTCTCCATAAATGTTGCATATGCTTCAGTTTTTTTACCACTCACAGCATTGAGTGGACATTTAAGAGTCTCACCTTTGCTCTCTTGACAAACCATGCATTTGCTCCAATCCATGTTCACAAATCACCTGCAAAACAGAAAAGCACATATTATATAGTTATATTATTAAATATTTTACATTAAATAAATATTTAAGGGTAATTCTGATTATTTTATAGCAATCCTGGCATCGAAATATGTAGGTTTAGGGACTATTTATTTACAATTACTCCTCACAATAGTTTGTTGATTTCTAGCTGGCAGCCATCTTGGATTTCCAAAATGGCAGCCAAGATAGGGTTGTGCGTCTTGGTTCCGGGGAAAAATTGGTAGCTAAGGTCCTGAACAACATTTGAGCCAAGCTTGGTGCTTTTGTCCAGAATGTCCACTTACTTCAAAAATCAGGGTATAAGCTACTGCACTAGTAGGTAGGTAGACTAGATAGTTTTATTTAGTAAATGATACATTAAAATCTTATTTAGTTTTGAATGACGGCATAAAGTCACGGGATTTAAGTACTGCTCTAATGTAACCATCTCTTGAATCCTTTCCATACACTGCCCCAGACGCTTCAGTTACCATCCTAACACAGCGTTCTACACCTTGGGAGTGACATGGTATCCGGACAACAAGGGGCTCTTCAGTGATCTTATCGAGTTGTTCGACAGAGAACTGCTTCGTGAGTGGTGGTTCCATTGTGCACTCCTCCACTGGTGGAAGTAAATCTTTCAAATTCTGAGCACTTTGTTTGATCTTTGGTGGCCGAAATTCTCTGACTTGCTGTTGAGCAGGTTTGGGAGCTCGTCGAATGTTCTTGATTACATCGATGGCCAATTTCCGGTTTGCTTGATCTGCATCTGCAAGCATTGCCAGTAGAACATTTTCAGGGTGAGCCCAATATGCATTTCTTTGGATCACAGGCCATGTGACAGTCTTGCTAGCTGGTGGCAGTAATCGTAGCAGCTTGATTTGCTCCAGGAAATGTTTTGGGCCATCTGTGCACCTTGGATGGCACTTGATGCTAAACCACATGGGTCCATAGTGGCACACGACAAACTGTGTTAGTGAATACAGTTCATCACTTGGCTACGCCATCGCTACATATAGCCGACAAATTCTGCTAGCAGTTGTAACCGATCTTGCATGGGAGATTGGTCCAGGCTTCTCTCGTAGAAGATTTTCATTAATGACACCAGTCCTTATCGCTTTCATCATTCTGTAGAGGTAGGCTTGGTCACGACTCAATTCAGTAAGGTCAACATCCGGGAGAGTGTGGCCATCAGCAATACATTGAATTCCTCTAGAGGAAAGTGGCAAACTTTCGCATGTGGCCAAAGCTTTGCCAATTGGTCCTTTCCATTGAGTTGCAGATTCTGTTGGGCCGATGAGTTCCTTGCACAAGTGGCGCAGTGGGAGTTCATTTAAATGCAGACTACAGATGAACCAGTGCAAAGGGCGACCCAGGCGGCACTCTAGCAGGTGTATTGCTCCACTTCTGTGCCCTGTGTTTGTGGCTGTGCTGTCGGCTCCCACTGCAATTATCTTGGCTACAATACCCATTTTTTCAATCGCATTTTAAAGTCCATCCGCAATGACAGTGCCAGTTCCTCGTTCCAGTGTCAGATGGCTTAGATAGAAGGTTCCAGGCTCTCCGACCAGCACATAGTGGTCCTCAACTTTCTTTGTGCTGTACCATTTGTTCCCCTTTTTCTCTTTGACAAGTGTCATGTCTTTCCGCCCATCAAAAAATAAAGCAGTGACTTCCACATCGTGGTAAGTTACTGCTTCCTTCAGATCCCTCCGTACCTTCTGCCGTGCTCTCCATACTTTGTGGTGGTCAATTACGTTTATCTGATCATCAGAACTAATGATGCCATAGTCAACCAATGTTGCAGTGCTGATAGCTGCAGCAGCCCTGTTCGATACACCATACCGGTCAGCTTCCAAAGCAACAGTGGGAATCGGTGTGATGTTCCTGTCCTCCTGGGCACTATCACCCATCCACTCATCACCAACATTTTCACCACTGGAGTCTGCTTCTGCTTGATCTGATTCGACCACATCTGCAGAGGATGCTACCTCTTGCCGTTCCGTTTTTCTTCTATTCTCTTCTTGTCTTTCTTGTATCCGATCCTCTCTTGACTTCCTTCTCTCCATCATCTGAGTCACATTCGTATCCACCCGACTGATATGCATGATCCGCGTGGTTCTCTAGTCGATCAGAAAGGCATGCTCTCGTCGTGGAACTTTCATTTCTTTTTCACAGTGGCATGAAGACAGATCATCGCATTGGCAGACAGCTATGTCAAACAATTGATTCAGGCTTTCCTCGAACTTCTTGGTTTTTGTGGCCTGCTTGCCTTGATTCGATGCTTGTGAGCCTTTTTCCATCAATCGGAGCAGCTTGGTCTTCACATTCTTGATTGGCTGTGATGGAATGTTAGCACGATTCCAAAGGTTAATGAGTGTTTGGCATACCTCCGGAAGAATCTCCCTGTTGCTGGTGTACTTGTTCTCCTTCAAGAAGAGGAAATGCCTTGCAACTTGTATACGGGTTGGAAGTTCAGACAGAGGAAGCTTTGATAGTGGAGAACCAAAGACAAAGTGGCTGGCAGATCCCCGTGTTCTTTGCGTGCTCATTGTACCAGCAAAACTCAACAAGTATCACACAGGAACACTGAAACAGAAACACAAACGTATAAATAAAAAATATATATGATTATGAGTATATACAGTGTGTCCGTAAAGTCATGGTGGGATTTTAAATAGCTATATTATTGCAACGAAACATGATAATGAGATGAAACAATGCCAAATTTAAGAACAACTCTCAAAGTTGTATCTTGTAGTTAGTCTAGGCTAAGCTTAACCTTTATCTCGTAGTTAGTCTAGGCTGTCCACATGCCTATGTTGAACATGAGCGTAATAGCCCGAAAGTTAATGTGTGGTGTGCTCTAGCACGAGATCGAGTGATTGGCATATTTTTCTTCGCGGAACCCACTGTGACGTCACACAACTACCTCGCTATGTTGGAACATTTCGCAGTACCCCAATTTATTGACAATAATGTCATCTTTCAGCAAGATGGTGCTCCTCCGCACTATGCCAACGTTGTTCGAGAATTCCTTAATGAAAAATTTCCACAGAGATGGATAGGAAGAGGAGGATGGAAGCCATGGCCTCCACGCTCTCCGGACCTGACACCTTTGGACTTTTATTTGTGGGGTTACGTCAAGCAAAGCGTGTACAGTGTACCCATTAGGGATATTCATCACTTGCACGAGCGAATCACGGAAGCTATCGCATCCGTCACTCCTGATGTTCTTGGGCGTGTGTGGCTGGAATTGAATCACCGCCTAGATGTCTGCAGGGCTACCAGAGGAGCCCATATCGAACTACGTTAAATAAAGTTATTCTTTTAGAGTTGTTCTTCAATTTGCCTTTTTTTCATCTCATTATCATGTTTCGTTGCAATAATATAGCTATATAAAATCCCACCATGACTTTACGGCCACACTGTATATATAATAGGATGCATCGAAAAAATCAATGTTTATAATTTAATGAATGGCGGGTGCGCAAAACATGTGAATGATCTCTACGAACCTATATTCTAAGTTTCATTAGCCTACGACATGGGTAAGTGCCTGCGAGATGACTGAAATTATGAAACAAAAAATCGCTGAAAAAGGGGAATATTTTTCGGTTATCCTCCCGTTTTCAGCGAATAGCAAAATAAATTTGGCATATATTGATGTTTTGCCTAAATGGAAACGTTTTCGTAATTAAATTATCTTTAAAATGAAATGTTTACTTGTGTGGTGTAACATTTAGCCACTTTTTTCCAATAAAAAATCAGAAAAAAATGTTGCCCAGAGCTTACCACGAGGAGGTAATTACACATTAAGCTCCACCCTCCCTCCCTCCTTCTTATAGTAACTAACTAAATTGCATAATCTTTCTTTGTGTTAAATAATGGCATTATATCTCTTTAATTTAAAGTTGAAAAATAAACTATGAATAACAATTCATAGTTGTTTATCGCAATAAGCATACAATTACACATTTGGTTTTGCATATGTTATGACTCAGCAATGCTGATTGCTGAGTCATCGTATCACAATGGCGCCATGCTGCAGTCGGCCGACAGCATTTGCTTTGTACGGACATGTTTCAAAAGTGTGAGCATTGTGATCTTATTATTCACTCAATATTCGAGTATTGAACTATTATATACTTAAATTATTATAATATTATTTTCAACTAAATAATATGACGCCTTCTAAGACCACAAGGTCAGTAACGAAAAAAGAAAAACAAGAACAAAGTCATGTTAAAATGTTCGGAGAACCGTGTACCTTGAAAACATATTTGTTGCCAACTCAAGCTGATGTAATGAAACATTTTTTTTTAAAGGAATCTAATAACGATAATAAACAGGTTGTAAAGGATACCAGCAATGAAATTGTATCAATTTGGAGTAAAGCTTCTTTGCCTCTGATATCATCAAGAAGAATTGAGCAAAAAATCATTGACTATAAAAATAAATATCAGCTGCTAAATAAATCACAGAACACAAAAATATATGTAGAAAAACTAGAATAGTTTAAAACTGAGGCAAAGGAAATGTTATTTGATATTTGTACGTGTAAATGCAAAGATCTGAACAATTGCAGTTGTGAAAAAGGCAGGACGGTACCCGTAGAAGAAAGAAAGTTTCTTGCGGATCAAAGAACTAAAAGAAACAGCTATTGGGGGAGTGGACATGGACAAAACTAGACGCTTGAGGGAAAATGCTAAAAGAAAGAATGAACAGTTGATGAGGGAAAACAGTAATACCGATCGCAGAGATGATGTTCCACACATAAAAAAGAATCGGCAAAAGGAAGAATCTTGCTGTTCTACAATCATACCACAAAAAGATAGACTTTCGTCTCAAATGAGAACGTCTTTGCATAGCTTAGTTAGAGAGGCAGATAGATATAATATATCGGACAGATCAGCAGCAGCTCTTGCAACAGCAGTGTTGCAAGCAGTGGTGTGCGCGGTACCAAAATTTGGGGGTGCGTTACGCGGTACTGCGGTACCTCAGCATGCCCAGTGCGTTACGCGGTACTGCGGTACTTTTTCAGGTCCCCCTGGTGCGTTCCGCGGTACTGCGGTACTGCGGTACTGCACACAAGAACAACACAAGTAATAGTACATATTTTCAGAAATTGCATATCGGCGATTTCGCACCTGAACTTTCTGCCATAATGGCTAAAAATCGATCTTTGTCACAGAAATGTAACACGCGTGCAACCGGCTCAAAAGCAAGCACTGCACTGAGGCGTTGTGATAGGATGGCAACGAAACATGTTCTGAACGAAAACTTAACGTGTCTAGAGTTAGGCTGATGCAACACACGCAGCATTCGTCTTACTGTACTCCTGTAATAAGGTTTACTTCAAAAAAAGTGTTAATTTTTTGAAAAGTCGTGTTTGTCGGTACCGCGGAAAGTACCGCGGGAAATTTGAATGCGGTAGCGGTACTGCTGTACTTTCAGCGATCCTTTGCGGTACTGCGTTATGCGGTACCGGTTTGGTAGTGCGGTAGTACCGCAGTACCGCAGTACCGCAAAAAATACCGCAAGTGCCCAGCTTTGGTTGCAAGATTGTGGAATTGTGAGAAAGGAAAATATGTCTAGCGTAATTGATAAATCGAAAGTGAGGAGAGAAAGAGAAAAGTATAGAAACAGCCTACACGGTGAACAGATTGGATTTCTCGAAGGTCTTTACTTTGATGGTAGAAAAGATAGTACTTTAGTTCAAGAAAAAAAAGGGAATAAATTTTACACGAAAATGACTTCCGAAGAACATATAGTTTTATTACAGGAACCGAATTCCAAATACTTGGGTCACATTTCTCCTATTGAATTCAGGAGATTCAGATAGCATACACAAAGGAATTTTGAACTTTTTAATTGATCGAGAAATTAGTACTGACGCTTTGCTATGTATTGGATGTGATGGAACAAAGATAAACACTGGAATAAAGGGAGGTGTAATAAAACATCTTGAGGTAAGCCTAGGAAGACCTTTACATTGGTTCATTTGCCTTTTCCATTGTAATGAACTTTTACTTCGCCATTTGTTTACGCACATTGATGGCTTATCATCAGGTCAGACAAGTTATTCCGGATTTATTGGCAAAGCGATAGAAACATGCGAATCACTTCCAGTTTGCTATTTTGAGCCTATTGATCTACCTGCACTTCCAAATATAGAAAGGTGCGATGATTTAAGCACAGACCAAAGGTTGTTGTACGATCTCAGTATAGCAGTTTCAAACGGTTATTGTCCAGACGAACTAGCAAATCGTCGACTTGGTCCAGTATCGCAAGCACGCTGGCTAACTACTGCCGAAAGAATTCTACGTCTGTATATTGGAACAGAAATTCCTTCTCCGAATCTTCAAACATTGGCAACATTCGTAATTAAAGTATATTGTCCACTGTGGTTCTATATTAAATGTTTCTCATCATGCATTAACGGATCTCAGCATATTTACAGAATGATAACGCTGTCAAGCTATCTTCCGGCAAGTCAACGAAAAATAATTGAGGATGTTATCCACGCAATGGGAACTTTGCCCATCTAGAAAATATACTTCTGGCAATGATGGGCGATAAACGAGCTCATACAAGAGAATTAGGAATTAGAAGAGTGCTTTCAGCGAGAAATCAAAATGATCATAACATGCAAGTAAGAACCTTCAAGATTCCTATGATAAACTTTCAAGCCAATGTTTATTTTGATTTGATTGACTGCCCTAATATACAGAAGACCGAACCACCTATCACCAGACAAATTAAAACGAGTGACTTAGAATCAATGGTTCACTCCAAGGATTTTTAAAAGTTTGACTACATTCGTTTCCCATGTCATTCACAAAATGTAGAACGTCATATTAAGTTGGTGACAGAGGCCTCTAAAAACGTTTCTGGATATTCCTGAAGAGATGGCTTCATTAAAGCAACTTTAAAATCAAGAGATATAACGCCAACATTTAACACAAAGAAAGATTATGCAATTTAGTTAGTTACTATAAGAAGGAGGGAGGGAGGGTGGAGCTTAATGTGTAACTACCTCCTTGTGGTAAGCTCTGGGCAACATTTTTTTCTGATTTTTTATTGGAAAAAAGTGGCTAAATATTACACCACACAAGTAAACATTTCATTTTAAAGATAATTTAATTACGAAAAAGTTTCCATTTAGGCAAAACATCAACATATGCCAAATTTATTTTGCTGTTCGCTGAAAACGGGAGGATAACCGAAAAATATTTCCCTTTTTCAGCGATTTTTTGTTTCATAATTTCAAAGCCATCTCGCAGGCACTTACCCATGTCGTAGGCTAACGAAACTTAGAATATAGGTTCGTAGAGATAATTCACATGTTTTGTGCACCCGCCATTCATTAAATTATAAAAACTGATTTTTTCGATGCCAACCTTCGGGCATTGGTTTCTGCGCGTATGTAGGAGAATTACGGTATTTGTTCGAGTGAGGCCCGTGGTGTAATGGTTATCATATCTGACCGGCAATCGGAAGATCCAGGGTTCGATTCCCGGGTGGTTACCTCATTTTTTCATTTGTTTCGTTCTCTCTCCTCATCTTGCGCGGAATATTCTCCTACACAAGCGTCGTTCTTTACGTTAATTATAATGCGTGTTTGCAGTTAAAATGTATATATGTTACGGCATGCGGAAGGTGCCCACTTGGGGCATTGGTTTCTGCGCGTATGTTGGACAATTACGGCATTTGTTCGAATGAGGCCCGTGGTGTAATGGTTATCATATCTGACCGGCAATCGGAAGATCCCGGGTTCGATTCCCGGTGGTTACCTCATTTTTTTCATTTGTTTCGTTCTCTCTCCCTCATCTTGCGCGGAATATTCTCCTATACAAGCGTCGTTCTTTACGTTAATTATACTGCGTGTTTGCAGGTAAAATGTATTATGTTACGGCATGCGAGAGGTGCCCCCTTGGGGCATTGGTTTCTGCGCGTATGTAGGAGAATTACGGCATTTGTTCGAGTGAGGCCCGTGGTGTAATGGTTATCATATCTGACCGGCAATCGAAGATCCCGGGTGGGTACCTCATTTTTTCATTTGTTTCGTTCTCTCTCCTCATCTTGCGCTGAATATTCTCCTATACAAGCGTCGTTCTTTACGTTAATTATACTGCGTGTTTGCAGTTAAAATGTATATATGTTACGGCATGCGGTAGGTGCCCCCTTGGGGCATTGGTTTCTGCGCGTATGTAGGAGAATTACGGCATTTCTTCGAGTGAGGCCCGTGGTGTAATGGTTATCATATCTGACTGGCAATCGGAAGATCCCGGGTTCGATTCCCGGGTGGTTACCTCATTTTTTCATTTGTTTCGTTCTCTCTCCTCATCTTGCGCGGTAAATTCTCCTATGCAAGCGTCGTTCTTTACGTTAATTATACTGCGTGTTTGCAGTTAAAATGAATATATGTTACGGCATGCCGGAGGTGCCCCCTTGGGGCATTGGTTTCTGCGCGAATGTAGGAGAATTACGGCATTTGTTCGAGTGAGGCCCGTGGTGTAAGGGTTATCATATCTGACCGGCAATCGGAAGATCCCGGGTTCGATTCCCGGGTGGTTACCTCATTTTTCATTTGTTTCGTTCTCTCTCCTCATCTTGCGCGGAATATTCTCCTATACAAGCGTCGTTCTTTACGTTAATTATACTGCGTGTTTGCAGTTAAAATGTATATATGTTACGGCATGCGGGAAGTGCCCCCTTGTGGCATTGGTTTCTGCGAGTATGTAGGAGAACTACGGAATTTGTTCGAGTGAGGCCCGTGGTGTAATGGTTATCATATCTGACCGGCAATATGAAGATCCCGGGTGGTTATCATTTTCTCATTTGTTTTCGTTCGCTTAGTCCTCATCTTGCGCGGAATATTCTCCTATACAGCGTCGATCTTTACGTTAATTATACTGCGTGTTTACAGTTAAAATGTATATACAGTATGTTACGGCATGCGGGAGGTGCCCCCTTGGGGCATTGGTTTCTGCGTGTATGTAGGAGAATTACGGCATTTGTTCGACTGAGGCCGGTGGTGTAATGGTTATCATATCTGACCGGCAATCGGAAGATCCGGTTCGATTCCGGTGGTTACCTCATTTTTTTCATTTGTTTCGTTCTCTCTCCTCATCTTGCGCTGAATATTCTCCTATACAAGCGTCGTTCTTTACGTTAATTATACTGCGTGTTTGCAGGTAAAATGTATATATGTTACGGCAATGCGAGAGATGCCCCTTGGGCATTGGTTTCTGCGCGAATGTAGGAGAATAACGGCATTTGTTCGAGTGAGGCCCGTGGTGTAATGGTTATCATATCTGACCGGCAAACGAAAGATCCCGGGTGCTTACCTCATTTTTTCATTTGTTTCGTTC
>JAJOZX010001122.1:0-75000 GCA_023014485.1 Bathynomus jamesi
TAAACAGTTACTATACTATTACAGTTTACTATAACTTTGTTTTGTTACAGTGTTTCATATTAATAGACAATTGAGATGTTAGAAATATAATACAAAGTACATGGGCACATACGGTATGGATGAATATGGTTGAATAATAATATTTATACTACATAACATATAAATAATGACTTCTATAGAGTGTACAGTTTTTATTATGATGTTTTAAAGAATTTTCATACATTGAATACTAGAGATATGATAAGGGAAATTAATGACGGGAAAATGTGACGTCATAGTTATTGAATTTGTACGTATAGTACAAATCATTATTAGGAAGATTTACAAGAACGAATTAGAGACAAAGAGTGGGTATTAATGGCTAAGAAGTACAACTACGAGTTCCAATCCTGTTATATGCAATGTGTATGCATAATCTATAGGGTCGAGGGTGAGAGGCAAGACAATTCATAGTTAATTATAACTTCTATAACAAATGGAAAATGGATAATGATACGACTAAACCATAGAAATGGTAGATCGTAAGGTTATGACACAAACAAAAGTAGAAAGCTACAAGTAAAATTATTATCCAAACTCGCGTTAAGCGATTTTGGTTCTTATGTAAAAATGAATATTGATTATTCATTGTTCATTTTTTACATTGCTCTCCCCTTTAAAATGATATTTATACAAATAATATAATAAAATTAATACAATACAATAAAATTGAGAAAATAACATCGTAACTAATTCAAGTTAGGTGACGAATTTTTCTTTACATTACAAGTTTTATACAGAACAAGTGAGTTATTATGCTTAGAGTTATTATAAAGTTATTATAAAATATAAAAATTCAAAGATTAATACTTTAATTTAGACAAACAATTAAGTTAGACAAACAATGATATGGTTAAAAAATTTATTTTTCTGTGGGACAAATTACATACATAATGAATAGTAGATAAAAGGGAAAAACGTAAATCGTACAATCTATAAACTAATTTTTATTGACTAGTGTAGGTAAAAATAGAATTACGTAATGGATGATGTATAGACCTGTGGTCTAGTGCGTATTTTTGTGTACTAGGTACAAAGTGTGTATCTTACAATTTCGAGGGACAGATTAGCTGAGAGGATTGTTAAATTAACTGAATAAATGCATAAGCAAGATATATTAGAAAGCAAAAATGGTTAAGACTAAATTACATAGTTAGCACTTACGCGCAATGAAATAGTTTATTGTGATATCCAATGATTTTAGCATAAGGTTTGTATATATAGTATATGTAGTGTGCATACATGCATTTTTATTGACTGTTGTAGGTACAAATCGAATTACGTAGTGGATGATGTATAGACCTGTGGTCAAATGTGTATTTGTGTGTATTAGGTACAAAGTGTGTATCTTATAATTTCGAGAGACAGATTAGCTGAGAGGATTGTTAAATTAACTGAATAAATGCATGAGCGAGAATTTATATATAGTAGCAATAATTATGATGTATTATAATGATGATGTTTGCATACGAGTTTTAATGCAAAAGTGACTGGACGGAATATGTGTCAAAAGTAATAAAATTCAATTAGGATTATAGATTTTACATAATCAGTTACACGTATAAGGTAATTAAAAAAAACGTACTTAGAAGAACTTACAATTAATGAAAGTAAATCTCACGGTTTTAAAATTGAATTTTGAAGATGGAATTAAATTCGACTAGTAACATTCCTAGCTCTATATGAACTATATAACCATTAACATTAACCAGAAGTATCGGTACGATAATTGAATTAAGAAAATTAAGAATACAGATTAAAAATAGAAATCAATTATGCATTTCAACGAGCTAAACATAATTTTTAATATTTAAAAAAATAAAAGTAAATCGAGCCATAGATGAATTTCGACCAAGAATAAAAAGTTATTGAAATGGAAGGAAAGCATTTCGAACAATCTTTTCTTTTAATAATTTCAGGTAAATTTTACATTAAAAATTATTTTTATATAATAAAAAAAAATATTAAAAAGGTTTTAATAATTTTTGCATGTTAAGTAGAGAAATCATACTCTTTCGTTGAATGTTGATAGAATTTGAATTTTTTATATTTGACACACAATTAATTAAATTCGACCAACACAATTACTCATATTCATCGAATAAAAAAAATATAAAAAATATAAAAATTGAAAATAGAAATCAATTATAAACTATAATGAACTAAACATATACTGTAATATAACAAAAACACTTAACCTAAATTGAGGTTATGTTCCATCGTACCAAAGAGGAATTAACCATGGTTGAACCATTTCTCTGGTTGACACGGTTCAACTAGGGTTGGGGGTGTTAAAATAAAATAAAAAGACAAAGTTTGGAGTACGACATTCGGGGGAATTGAGTGACTAAGCAGGGGTATAAGTCTGAAATTGACAATACGTCTTTCGTGAGCACTTTGCTCTTTAAAAAAGATTGCTTTCACACTACTTTGAACAAAAATTAAAGAGTTGAAACAAAACGAGGGACGGTATGTTCCTCAGCATAGTAATTTAAAAGGAGTCATTGGGACAAGATCAATTAATTAATTATTACACAACTATTATTATCACGTATACATTACAATGATTATCAAAGTCATTACAAACAATTGTAAAAACTGTTTTGGTTACAAACAATAAAATGTCATTTTACCTATATATTTATATACGCAACAATGGCATGAAAAAGAAAAGACAAATCGGTCCATTTCCTTCTTACAACAAACAAAGAAAGGTTAACTAAAGACGCAACCCGGTCAATTCAGGTTGAATTAAATTCTCTTTTTCAACACAAAAAAGGTTGAATTAAATTCTTAAATTACATTTTCTTAAATTAAATTCTCTTAAATTACAAAGAAAAAGTTGAATTCAATTGATTGCATTGAAAACTGACTTGGGACTCGAAATAAAAATGACTTGGGACTCGAAATAAAAATGACTTGGGACTCGAAATAAAAATGACTTGGGACTCGAAATAAAAATGACTTGGAATAAAACTGACTTGGAATAAAACTGTCTGACTTGAACTCTATCAAGTATTCTGAAACTAACTTGAACTCTATCAAGTATTCTGAAACTAACTTGAACTCTATCAAGTATTCTGAAACTAACTTGAACTCTTATCAAGTATTCTGAAACTAACTTGAACTCTTATCAAGTATTCTGAAACTAACTTGAACTCTTATCAAGTATCTGAAACTAACTTGAACTCTTATCAAGTATTCTGAAACTAACTTGAAACTGTTTTCAAGTATCTCTATAACTCTCTCTTTCTTAATTTGCAAGTCAATTTAATTCATAATTTGAAAAAATTTGCAAACAAAAATATAAAATGTAAACAACATTTCATTCTAATGTACGCGAAGGTACATAAAATAAAATTATTCTATACTGAATATAATAGTGACAATTAACTCTGTGACAATTAACTCTGTGACAATTAACTTCTGTGAAAATTAGTTTCACTAAAAAAAAAATGTATCACTGGTGTCCGAAGTGTTCACTGTGTTTTGTGTTAATTCTGGCTCCATACTAAATATTAACTGTTAATAGTACTGACTTTTCAAATGTTTTAGAGATTATTTAAAACAGAGTTTTGTACTTAACAAGATTCCTACGGCGAAATCCTTAGAGACGTGTCCTGAAGACGTGTCTTGCTGACTACTTCTTCTTGGATGAAAACTAGGCGTGGAGAACTTGGAGTCGTGACACACCGGTTCAAGGGTGGATGTTACGAACTGGAAGTCGTGACACGCCGGTCAAATGGTGGGTCGCCACTTGTTAAAATCCTCTTCTTAAAATCCTCTTCTTAAAATCTTCTTCTTAAAATATTCTTCTTCTTAAAATATTCTTCTTCTTAAAATATTCTTCTAAAATCTTCTTCTTAAAATATTCTTCTAATCCTGGGGCAGGGTCGTCAGACTGTTAACCCCTCCGTCTATGGCCCTGGGGTGGTTCGGAGTCGACGGGGGTTCTGGTTAGGAGGCAGCAACGGATCTGTTACTTGCAGTAGTTTCTTCTATACTACTCTCCGAGTTCTTCTTTAGTGGCTCGGAGGATTCTGAGAGGCTTATTAAATTTTTTTGAGGTTTCTCCCCGATTCTTCTTGTAACTTATCGGGAGATTCTAATGACTAAGTTTTCTGAAGAGAGCACGGCTCGAAGGAGAAGATAAAGACTTTTTCTTACTGTGTTTTACTCCTAAAACTGTTACAGGTAATGCTCAGCCTCGTAGTTGGAATCAGAATAAACATGGAAGAAATTGGTGGGGTTTATATACCCCGATTCTACTAACATCATCATTATTAAATGTTGAAGAGGCTGCATTATTTTTGCACAATATTTGAAAATAAAGTAAATCTTTTAGCTGTGTTAAGGTTTAAACGAATAAACAAGATATTTGAAGATAAGCCATATTTTTATCTTAAATTGCATATTTTCAGATCTGATGTTATCATGATCTGCCAAGTTAACTAAAGTGGAAATTGAACTATGCATCTTTACACTAAAATATGCATATGAGTAAAAATTAAAGGTTTAAGATTTACAATTAAATGCTTAGGCAAGACTGACTTCATCTTTTATAACGAAGAAAGAATGTATACAAAACATGACATGGCAAAAGTTACTCAGGATTCATTATTAAGCTAAATCTAAAAAAATGATATGAGATTTTAAAAAACAACAGGTCATCAATTTTGGCAAAGTAGAAAGCACATCAAAATTTATTCCAACGGAAAAATAATAATAAAAAAATAACAGTATCGCCGATTCTACATTCCTTACGGCGACATAATGTCGGGTCGGACATTGAGTACATTGTAATTTTGGTCTACTGTAACTATGATTGTAATTACCAATTCATTTATTATCGTTAACTACAATTCCATTAAAGTACATTGACTACGTCATTTAGTACATTACATCATTAAGTAGTTTCATTAAAGTACATTACATTATATTAAATTAAAGTATTACAGTTAATTATAATTAAACAGTTACTATAACTTTGTTTTGTTACAGTGTTTCATATTAATAGACAATTGAGATGTTAGAAATATAATACAAAGTACATGGGCACATACGGTATGGATGAATATGGTTGAATAATAATATTTATACTACATAACATATAAATAATGACTTCTATAGAGTGTACAGTTTTTATTATGATGTTAAAGAATTTTCATACATTGAATACTAGAGATATGATGAAGGGAAATTAATGACGGGAAAATGTGACGTCATAGTTATTGAATTTGTACGTATAGTACAAATCATTATTAGGAAGATTTACAAGAACGAATTAGAGACAAAGAGTGGGTATTAATGGCTAAGAAGTACAACTACGAGTTCCAATCCTGTTATATGCAATGTGTATGCATAATCTAGGGTCGAGGGTGAGAGGCAAGACAATTCATAGTTAATTATAACTTCTATAACAAATGGAAAATGGATAATGAATACGACTAAACCATAGAAATGGTAGATCGTAAGGTTATGACACAAACAAAAGTAGAAAGCTACAAGTAAAATTATTATCCAAACTCGCGTTAAGCGATTTTGGTTCTTATGTAAAAATGAATATTGATTATTCATTGTTCATTTTTTACATTGCTCTCCCCTTTAAAATGATATTTATACAATAATATAATAAAATTAATACAATACAATACAATTGAAAATAACATCGTAACTAATTCAAGTTAGGTGACGAATTTTTCTTTACATTACAAGTTTTATACAGAACAAGTGAGTTATTATGCTTAGAGTTATTATAAAGTTATTATAAAATATAAAAAATTCAAAGATTAATACTTTAATTTAGACAAACAATTAAGTTAGACAAACAATGATATGGTTAAAAAAATTTATTTTTCTGTGGGACAAATTACATACATAATGAATAGTAGATAAAGGGAAAAACGTAAATCGTACAATCTATAAACTAATTTTTATTGACTAGTGTAGGTAAAAATAGAATTACGTAATGGATGTTAGACCTGTGGTCTAGTGCGTATTTTTGTGTACTAGGTACAAAGTGTGTATCTTACAATTTCGAGGGACAGATTAGCTGAGAGGATTGTTAAATTAACTGAATAAATGCATAAGCAAGATATATTAGAAAGCAAAAATGGTTAAGACTAAATTACATAGTTAGCACTTACGCGCAATGAAATAGTTTATTGTGATATCCAATGATTTTAGCATAAGGTTTGTATATATAGTATAGTAGTGTGCATACATGCATTTTTATTGACTGTTGTAGGTACAAATCGAATTACGTAGTGGATGATGTATAGACCTGTGGTCAAATGTGTATTTGTGTGTATTAGGTACAAAGTGTGTATCTTATAATTTCGAGAGACAGATTAGCTGAGAGGATTGTTAAATTAACTGAATAAATGCATGAGCGAGAATTTATATATAGTAAGCAATAATTATGATGTATTATAATGATGTTTGCATACGAGTTTTAATGCAAAAGTGACTGGACGGAATATGTGTCAAAAGTAATAAAATTCAATTAGGATTATAGATTTTACATAATCAGTTACACGTATAAGGTAATTAAAAAAAACGTACTTAGAAGAACTTACAATTAATGAAAGTAAATCTCACGGTTTTAAAATTGAATTTTGAAGATGGAATTAAATTCGACTAGTAACATTCCTAGCTATATATGAACTATATAACCATTAACATTAACCAGAAGTATCGGTACGATAATTGAATTAAGAAAATTAAGAATACAGATTAAAAATAGAAATCAATTATGCATTTCAACGAGCTAAACATAATTTTATAATATTTAAAAAAAATAAAAGTAAATCGAGCCATAGATGAATTTCGACCAAGAATAAAAAGTTATTGAAATGGAAGGAAAGCATTTCGAACAATCTTTTCTTTTAATAATTTCAGGTAAATTTTACATTAAAATTATTTTTATATAATAAAAAAAAATATTAAAAAGGTTTTAATAATTTTTGCATGTTAAGTAGAGAAATCATACTCTTTCGTTGAATGTTGATAGAATTTGAATTATTTTATATTTTGACACAATTAATTAAATTCGACCAACACAATTACTCATATTCATCGAATAAAAAAAATATAAAAAATATAAAAATTGAAAATAGAAATCAATTATAAACTATAATGAACTAAACATATACTGTAATATAACAAAAACACTTAACCTAAATTGAGGTTATGTTCCATCGTACCAAAGAGGAATTAACCATGGTTGAACCATTTCTCTGGTTGACACGGTTCAACTAGGGTTGGGGGTGTTAAAATAAAATAAAAAGACAAAGTTTGGAGTACGACATTCGGGTGAATTGAGTGACTAAGCAGGGGGTATAAGTCTGAAATTGACAATACGTCTTTCGTGAGCACTTTGCTCTTTAAAAAAGATTGCTTTCACACTACTTTCAACAAAAATTAAGAGTTGAAACAAAACGAGGGACGGTATGTTCCTCAGCATAGTAATTTAAAAGGAGTCATTGGGACAAGATCAATTAATTAATTATTACACAACTATTATTATCACGTATACATTACAATGATTATCAAAGTCATTACAAACAATTGTAAAAACTGTTTTGGTTACAAACAATAAAATGTCATTTTACCTATATATTTATATACGCAACAATGGCATGAAAAAGAAAACAAATCGGTCCATTTCCTTCTTACAACAAAACAAAGAAAGGTTAACTAAAGACGCAACCCGGTCAATTCAGGTTGAATTAAATTCTCTTTTTCAACACAAAAAAGGTTGAATTAAATTCTTAAATTACATTTTCTTAAATTAAATTCTCTTAAATTACAAAGAAAAAGTTGAATTCAATTGATGCATTGAAAACTGACTTGGGACTCGAAATAAAAATGACTTGGGACTCGAAATAAAAATGACTTGGGACTCGAAATAAAAATGACTTGGGACTCGAAATAAAATGACTTGGAATAAAACTGACTTGGAATAAAACTGTCTGACTTGAACTCTATCAAGTATTCTGAAACTAACTTGAACTCTATCAAGTATTCTGAAACTAACTTGAACTCTATCAAGTATTCTGAAACTAACTTGAACTCTTATCAAGTATTCTGAAACTAACTTGAACTCTTATCAAGTATTCTGAACTAACTTGAACTCTTATCAAGTATCTGAAACTAACTTGAACTCTTATCAAGTATTCTGAAACTAACTTGAACTCTTATCAAGTATCTGAAACTCTTGAACTTTATCAAGTATGAACTACTGTTTTCAAGTATCTCTAAACTCTCTCTTCTTAATTTGCAAGTCAATTTAATTCAATAATTTGAAAAAATTTGCAAACAAAAATATAAAATGTAAACAACATTTCATTCTAATGTACGCGAAGGTACATAAAATAAATTATTCTATACTGAATATAATAGTGACAATTAACTCTGTGACAATTAACTCTGTGACAATTAACTTCGTGAAAATTAGTTTCACTAAAAAAAAATGTATCACTGGTGTCCGAAGTGTTCACGTGTTTTTTGTGTTAATTCTGGCTCCATACTAAATATTAACTGTTAATAGTACTGACTTTTCAAATGTTTTAGAGATTATTTAAAACAGAGTTTTGTACTTAACAAGATTCCTACGGCGAAATCCTTAGAGACGTGTCCTGAAGACGTGTCTTGCTGACTACTTCTTCTTAGATGAAAACTAGGCGTGGAGAACTTGGAGTCGTGACACACCGGTTCAAGGGTGGTTTACGAACTGGAAGTCGTGACACGCCGGTCAAATGGTGGGTCGCCACTTGTTAAAATCCTCTTCTTAAAATCCTCTTCTTAAAATCTTCTTCTTAAAATATTCTTCTTCTTAAATATTCTTCTTCTTAAAATATTCTTCTTAAAATCTTCTTCTTAAATATTCTTCTAATCCTGGGGCAGGGTCGTCAGACTGTTTAACCCTCCGTCTATGGCCCTGGTGGTCGGAGTCGACGGGGGTTCTGGTTAGGAGGCAGCAACGGATCTGTTACTTGCAGTAGTTTCTTCTATACTACTCTCCGAGTTCTTCTTTAGTGGGGCTCGGAGGATCTGAGAGGCTTATTAATTTTTTTGAGGTTTCTCCCCGATTCTTTCTTGTAACTTATCGGAGATCTAATGACTAAGTTTTCTGAAGAGAGCACGGCTCGAAGGAGAGATAAAGACTTTTTCTTACTGTGTTTTACTCCTAAACTGTTACAGGTAATGCGCTCGTAGTTGAATCAGAATAAACATGAAGAAATTGGTGGGTTTATATACCCCGATTCTACTAACATCATCATTATTAAATGTTGAAGAGGCTGCATTATTTTTTACACAATATTTGAAAATAAAGTAAATCTTTTAGCTGTGTTAAGGTTTAAACGAATAAACAATATTTGAAGATTAAGCCATATTTTTATCTTAAATTGCATATTTTTCAGATCTGATGTTATCATGATCTGCCAAGTTAACTAAAAGTGGAAATTGAACTATGCATCTTTACACTAAATATGCATATGAGTAAAAATTAAAGGTTTAAGATTTACAATTAAATGCTTAGGCAAGACATGACTTCATCTTTTATAACGAAGAAAGAATGTATACAAAACATGACATGGCAAAAGTTACTCAGGATTCATTATTAAGCTAAATCTAAAAAAATGATTATGAGATTTTAAAAAACACAGGTCATCAATTATTTGGCAAAGTAGAAAGCACATCAAAATTTATTCCAACGGAAAATAATAATAAAAAAAATAACAACAGTATCGCCGATTTCTACATTCCTTATGGCGACATAATGTCGGGTCGGACATTGAGTACATTGTAATTTTGGTCTACTGTAACTATGATTGTAATTACCAATTCATTTATTATCGTTAACTACAATTCCATTAAAGTACATTGACTACGTCATTTAGTACATTACATCATTAAGTACAGTTTTCATTAAAGTACATTACATTATTATTAAATTAAATTATTACAGTTAATTATAATTAACAGTTACTATAACTTTGTTTTGTTACAGTGTTTCATATTAATAGACAATTGAGATGTTAGAAATATAATACAAAGTACATGGGCACATACGGTATGGATGAATATGGTTGAATAATAATATTTATACTACATAACATATAAATAATGACTTCTATAGAGTGTACAGTTTTTTATTATGATGTTAAAGAATTTTCATACATTGAATACTAGAGATATGATGAAGGGAAATTAATGACGGGAAAATGTGACGTCATAGTTATTGAATTTGTACGTATAGTACAAATCATTTTAGGAAGATTACAAGAACGAATTAGAGACAAAGAGTGGGTATTAATGGCTAAGAAGTACAACTACGAGTTCCAATCCTGTTATATGCAATGTGTATGCATAATCTAGGGTCGAGGGTGAGAGGCAAGACAATTCATAGTTAATTATAACTTCTATAACAATGGAAAATGGATAATGGATACGACTAAACCATAGAAATGGTAGATCGTAAGGTTATGACACAAACAAAAGTAGAAAGCTACAAGTAAAATTATTATCCAAACTCGCGTTAAGCGATTTTGGTTCTTATGTAAAAATGAATATTGATTATTCATTGTTCATTTTTTACATTGCTCTCCCTTTAAAATGATATTTATCAATAATATAATAAAATTAATACAATACAATACAATTGAGAAAATAACATCGAACTAATTCAAGTTAGGTGACGAATTTTTCTTTACATTACAAGTTTTATACAGAACAAGTGAGTTATTATGCTTAGAGTTATTATAAAGTTATTATAAATATAAAAAATTCAAAGATTAATACTTTAATTTAGACAAACAATTAAGTTAGACAAACAATGATATGGTTAAAAAAATTTATTTTTCTGTGGGACAAATTACATACATAATGAATAGTAGATAAAAGGGAAAAACGTAAATCGTACAATCTATAAACTAATTTTTATTGACTAGTGTAGGTAAAAATAGAATTACGTAATGGATGATGTATAGACCTGTGGTCTAGTGCGTATTTTTGTGTACTAGGTACAAAGTGTGTATCTTACAATTTCGAGGGACAGATTAGCTGAGAGGATTGTTAAATTAACTGAATAAATGCATAAGCAAGATATATTAGAAAGCAAAAATGGTTAAGACTAAATTACATAGTTAGCACTTACGCGCAATGAAATAGTTTATTGTGATATCCAATGATTTTAGCATAAGGTTTGTATATATAGTATATGTAGTGTGTGCATACATGCATTTTTATTGACTGTTGTAGGTACAAATCGAATTACGTAGTGGATGATGTATAGACCTGTGGTCAAATGTGTATTTGTTGTATTAGAGTACAAAGTGTGTATCTTATAATTTCGAGAGACAGATTAGCTGGAAGGATTGTTAAATTACTGAATAAATGCATGAGCGAGAATTATATATAGTAAGCAATAATTATGATGTATTATAATGATGATGTTTGCATACGAGTTTTAATGCAAAAGTGACGGACGGAATATGTGTCAAAAGTAATAAAATTCAATTAGGATTATAGATTTTACATAATCAGTTACACGTATAAGGTAATTAAAAAAACGTACTTAGAAGAACTTACAATTAATGAAAGTAAATCTCACGGTTTTAAAATTGAATTTTGAAGATGGAATTAAATTCGACTAGTAACATTCCTAGCTATATATGAACTATATAACCATTAACATTAACCAGAAGTATCGGTACGATAATTGAATTAAGAAAATTAAGAATACAGATTAAAAATAGAAATCAATTAGCATTTCAACGAGCTAAACATAATTTTATAATATTTAAAAAAAATAAAAGTAAATCGAGCCATAGATGAATTTCGACCAAGAATAAAAAGTTATTGAAATGGAAGGAAAGCATTTCGAACAATCTTTTCTTTTAATAATTTCAGGTAAATTTTACATTAAAAATTATTTTATATAATAAAAAAAATATTAAAAAGGTTTTAATAATTTTTGCATGTTAAGTAGAGAAATCATACTCTTTCGTTGAATGTTGATAGAATTTGAATTATTTTATATTTTGAAACACAATTAATTAAATTCGACCAACACAATTACTCATATTCATCGAATAAAAAAAAATATAAAAAATATAAAAATTGAAAATAGAAATCAATTATAAACTATAATGAACTAAACATATACTGTAATATAACAAAAACACAACCTAAATTGAGGTTATGTTCCATCGTACCAAAGAGGAATTAACCATGTTGAACCATTTCTCTGGTTGACACGGTTCAACTAGGGTTGGGGGTGTTAAAATAAATAAAAAGACCAAAGTTTGGAGTACGACATTCGGTGAATTGAGTGACTAAGCAGGGGGTATAAGTCTGAATTGACAATACGTCTTTCGTGAGCACTTTGCTCTTTAAAAAAGATTGCTTTCACACTACTTTCAACAAAAATTAAAAGAGTTGAAACAAAACGAAGGGACGGTATGTTCCTCAGCATAGTAATTTAAAGGAGTCATTGGGACAAGATCAATTAATTAATTATTACACAACTATTATTATCACGTATACATTACAATGATTATCAAAGTCATTACAAACAATTGTAAAAACTGTTTTGGTTACAAACAATAAAATGTCATTTTACCTATATATTTATATACGCAACAATGGCATGAAAAAAAAGACAAATCGGTCCATTTCCTTCTTACAACAAAACAAAGAAAGGTTAACTAAAGACGCAACCCGGTCAATTCAGGTTGAATTAAATTCTCTTTTTAACACAAAAAAGGTTGAATTAAATTCTTAAATTACATTTTCTTAAATTAAATTCTCTTAAATTACAAAGAAAAAGTTGAATTCAATTGATTGCATTGAAAACTGACTTGGGATCGAAATAAAATGACTTGGGACTCGAATAAAAATGACTTGGGACTCGAAATAAAAATGACTTGGGACTCGAAATAAAAATGACTTGGACTCGAAATAAAATGACTTGAATAAACTGACTTGGAATAAAACTGTCTGACTTGAACTCTATCAAGTATTCTGAAACTAACTTGAACTCTATCAAGTATTCTGAAACTAACTTGAACTCTATCAAGTATTCTGAAACTAACTTGAACTCTTATCAAGTATTCTGAAACTAACTTGAACTCTTATCAAGTATTCTGAAACTAACTTGAACTCTTATCAAGTTTCTGAAACTAACTTGAACTCTTATCAAGTATTCTGAAACTAACTTGAACTCAACAAGTATCTGAAACTAACTGAACTCTTATCAGTATTCTGAAACTAACTTGAAACTGTTTTCAAGTATCTCTATAACTCTCTCTTTCTTAATTTGCAAGTCAATTTAATTCAATAATTTGAAAAAATTTGCAAACAAAAAATATAAAATGTAAACAACATTTCATTCTAATGTACGCGAAGGTACCTAAAATAAAAATATTCTATACTGAATATAATAGTGACAATTAACTCTGTGACAATTAACTTCTGTGAAAATTCTAGTTTCCACTAAAAAAAATGTATCACTGGTGTCCGAAGTGTTCACTGTGTTTTGTGTTAATTCTGGCTCCATACTAAATATTAACTGTTAATAATACTGACTTTTCAAATGTTTTAGAGATTATTTAAAACAGAGTTTTGTACTTAACAAGATTCCTACGGCGAAATCCTTAGAGACGTGTCCTGAAGACGTGTCTTGCTGACTACTTCTTAGATGAAAAACTAGGCGTGGAGAACTTGGAGTCGTGACACACCGGTTCAAGGTTGGATGTTACGAACTGGAAGTCGTGACACGCCGGTCAAATGGTGGGTCGCCACTTGTTAAAATCCTCTTTTAAAATCCTCTTCTTAAAATCTTCTTCTTAAAAATTCTTCTTCTTAAAATATCTTCTTCTTAAAATATTCTTCTAAAATCTTCTTCTTAAAATATTCTTCTAATCTGGGGCAGGGTCGTCAGACTGTTAACCCTCCGTCTATGGCCCTGGGGTGGTCGGAGTCGACGGGGGTTCTGGTTAGGAGGCAGCAACGGATCTGTTACTTGCAGTAGTTTCTTCTATACTACTCTCCGAGTTCTTCTTTAGTGGCTCGGAGGATTCTGAGAGGCTTATTAATTTTTTTTGAGGTTTCTCCCCGATTCTTCTTGTAACTTATCGGGAGATTCTAATGACTAAGTTTTCTGAAGAGAGCACGGCTCGAAGGAGAAGATAAAGACTTTTTCTTACTGTGTTTTACTCCTAAAACTGTTACAGGTAATGCTCAGCCTCGTAGTTGGAATCAGAATAAACATGGAAGAAATTGGTGGGGTTTATATACCCCGATTCTACTAACATCATCATTATTAAATGTTGAAGAGGCTGCATTATTTTTACACAATATTTGAAAATAAAGTAAATCTTTTAGCTGTGTTAAGGTTTAAACGAATAAACAAGATATTTGAAGATTAAGCCATATTTTTCTCTTAAATTGCATATTTTCAGATCTGATGTTATCATGATCTGCCAAGTTAAACTAAAGTGGAAATTGAACTATGCATCTTTACACTAAAATATGCATATAGTAAAAATTAAAGGTTTAAGATTTACAATTAAATGCTTAGGCAAGACATGACTTCATCTTTTATAACGAAGAAAGAATGTATACAAAACATGACATGGCAAAAGTTACTCAGGATTCATTATTAAGCTAAATCTAAAAAAATGATTATGAGATTTTAAAAAACAACAGGTCATCAATTATTTGGCAAAGTAGAAAAGCACATCAAAATTTATTCCAACGGAAAAAGAATAATAAAAAAAATAACAACAGTATCGCCATTCTACATTCCTTATGGCGACATAATGTCGGGTCGGACATTGAGTACATTGTAATTTTGGTCTACTGTAACTATGATTATAATTACCAATTCATTTATTATCGTTAACTAAATTCCATTAAAGTACATTGACTACGTCATTTAGTACATACATCATTAAGTACAGTTTCATTAAAGTACATTACATTATATTAATTAAATTATTACAGTTAATATAATTAAACAGTTTACTATAACTTTGTTTTGTTACAGTGTTTCATATTAATAGACAATTGAGATGTTAGAAATATAATACAAAGTACATGGGCACATACGGTATGGATGAATATGGTTGAATAATAATATTATACTACATAACATATAAATAATGACTTTTATAGAGTGTACAGTTTTATTATGATGTTAAAGAATTTTCATACATTGAATACTAGAGATATGATGAAGGGAAATTAATGACGGGAAAATGTGACGTCATAGTTATTGAATTTGTACGTATAGAACAAATCATTATTAGGAAGATTTACAAGAACGAATTAGAGAACAAAGAGTGGGTATTAATGGCTAAGAAATACAACTACGAGTTCCAATCCTGTTATATGCAATGTGTATGCATAATCTAGGGTCGAGGGTGAGAGGCAAGACAATTCATAGTTAATTTAACTTCTATAACAAATGGAAAATGGATAATGGATACGACTAAACCATAGAAATGGTAGATCATAAGGTTATGACACAAACAAAAGTAGAAAGCTACAAGTAAAATTATTATCCAAACTCGCGTTAAGCGATTTTGGTTCTTATGTAAAAATGAATATTGATTATTCATTGTTCATTTTTTACATTGCTCTCCCCTTTTAAAATGATTTTATACAATAATATAATAAAATTAATACAATACAATACAATTGAGAAATAACATCGTAACTAATTCAAGTTAGGTGCGAATTTTTTCTTTACATTACAAGTTTTATACAGAACAAGTGAGTTATTATGCTTAGAGTTATTATAAAGTTATTATAAAATATAAAAAATTCAAAGATTAATACTTTTAATTTAGACAAACAATTAAGTTAGACAAACAATGATATGGTTAAAAAAATTTATTTTTCTGTGGGACAAATTACATACATAATGAATAGTAGATAAAAGGGAAAAACGTAAATCGTACAATCTATAAACTAATTTTTATTGACTAGTGTAGGTAAAAATAGAATTACGTAATGGATGATGTATAGACCTGTGGTCTAGTGCGTATTTTTGTGTACTAGGTACAAAGTGTGTATCTTACAATTTCGAGGGACAGATTAGCTGAGAGGATTGTTAAATTAACTGAATAAATGCATAAGCAAGATATATTAGAAAGCAAAAATGGTTAAGACTAAATTACATAGTTAGCACTTACGCGCAATGAAATAGTTTATTGTGATATCCAATGATTTTAGCATAAGGTTTGTATATATAGTATATGTATGTGCATACATGCATTTTTATTGACTGTTGTAGGTACAAATCGAATTACGTAGTGGATGATGTATAGACCTGTGGGTCAAATGTGTATTTGTGTGTATTAGGTACAAAGTGTGTATCTTATAATTTCGAGAGACAGATTAGCTGAGAGGATTGTTAAATTAACTGAATAAATGCATGAGCGAGAATTTATATATAGTAAGCAATAATTATGATGTATTATAATGATGATGTTTGCATACGAGTTTTAATGCAAAAGTGACTGGACGGAATATGTGTCAAAAGTAATAAAATTCAATTAGGATTATAGATTTTACATAATCAGTTACACGTATAAGGTAATTAAAAAAAACGTACTTAGAAGAACTTACAATTAATGAAAGTAAATCTCACGGTTTTAAAATTGAATTTTGAAGATGGAATTAAATTCGACTAGTAACATTCCTAGCTATAATGATGAAATACTATATAACCATTAACATTAACCAGAAGTATCGGTACGATAATTGAATTAAGAAAATTAAGAATACAGATTAAAAATAGAAATCAATTATGCATTTCAACGAGCTAAACATAATTTTATAATATTTAAAAAAAAATAAAAGTAAATCGAGCCATAGATGAATTTCGACCAAGAATAAAAAGTTATTGAAATGGAAGGAAAGCATTTCGAACAATCTTTTCTTTTAATAATTTCAGGTAAATTTTACATTAAATTATTTTATATAATAAAAAAAAATATTAAAAAGGTTTTAATAATTTTTGCATGTTAAGTAGAGAAATCATACTCTTTCGTTGAATGTTGATAGAATTTGAATTATTTTATATTTTGAAACAATTAATTAAATTCGACCAACACAATTACTCATATTCATCGAATAAAAAAAAATATAAAAATATAAAAATTGAAAATAGAAATCAATTATAAACTATAATGAACTAAACATATACTGTAATATAACAAAAACACACAACCTAAATTGAGGTTAGTTCCATCGTACCAAAGAGGAATTAACCATGGTTGAACCATTTCTCTGGTTGACACGGTTCAACTAGGGTTGGGGGTGTTAAAATAAAATAAAAAGACAAGTTTGGAGTACGACATTCGGGTGAATTGAGTGACTAAGCAGGGGGTATAAGTCTGAAATTGACAATACGTCTTTCGTGAGCACTTTGCTCTTTAAAAAAAGATTGCTTTCACACTACTTTCAACAAAAATTAAAGAGTTGAAACAAAACGAAGGGAGGTATGTTCCTCAGCATAGTAATTTAAAAAGGAGTCATTGGGACAAGATCAATTAATTAATTATTACACAACTATTATTATCACGTATACATTACAATGATTATCAAAGTCATTACAAACAATTGTAAAAACTGTTTAGGTTACAAACAATAAAATGTCATTTTACCTATATATTTATATACGCAACAATGGCATGAAAAAGAAAAGACAAATCGGTCCATTTCCTTCTTACAACAAAACAAAGAAAGGTTAACTAAAGACGCAAACCCGGTCAATTCAGGTTGAATTAAATTCTCTTTTTCAACACAAAAAAAAGGTTGAATTAAATTCTTAAATTACATTTTCTTAAATTAAATTCTCTTAAATTACAAAGAAAAAGTTGAATTCAATTGATTGCATTGAAAACTGACTTGGGATTCGAAATAAAAATGACTTGGGACTCGAAATAAAAATGACTTGGGACTCGAAATAAAAATGACTTGGGACTCGAAATAAAAATGACTTGGGACCGAAATAAAAATGACTTGGAATAAAAACTGACTTGGAATAAAACTGTCTGACTTGAACTCTATCAAGTATTCTGAAACTAACTTGAACTCTATCAAGTATTCTGAAACTAACTTGAACTCTATCAAGTATTCTGAAACTAACTTGAACTCTTATCAAGTATTCTGAAAACTAACTTGAACTCTTATCAATATTCTGAAACTAAACTTGAACTCTTATCAGTATTCTGAAACTAACTTGAAACTCTTATCAAGTATTCTGAAACTAACTTGAAACTGTTTTCAAGTATCTCTATAACTCTCTCTTTCTTAATTGCAAGTCAATTTAATTCAATATTTGAAAAAATTGCAAACAAAAATATAAAATGTAAACAACATTTCATTCTAATGTACGCGAAGGTACATAAAATAAAATTATTCTATACTGAATATAATAGTGACAATTAACTCTGTGACAATTAACTTCTGTGAAAATTAGTTTCACTAAAAAAAAAATGTATCACTGGTGTCCGAAGTGTTCACTGTGTTTTGTGTTAATTCTGGCTCCATACTAAATATTAACTGTTAATAGTACTGACTTTTCAAATGTTTTAGAGATTATTTAAAACAGAGTTTTGTACTTAACAAATTCCTACGGCGAAATCCTTAGAGACGTGTCCTGAAGACGTGTCTTGCTGACTACTTCTTCTGGATGAAACTAGGCGTGGAGAACTTGGAGTCGTGACACACCGGTTCAAGGTGGATGTTACGAACTGGAAGTCGTGACACGCCGTTCAAATGGTGGGTCGCCACTTGTTAAAATCCTTTCTTAAAATCCTCTTCTTAAAATCTTCTTCTAAATATCTTCTTCTTAAAATATTCTTCTTCTTAAAATATTCTTCTTAAATCTCTTCTTAAAATATTCTTCTTCTAAAATTTCTTCTTCTTAAAATATTCTTCTTAAAATCTTAAAAATATTCTTCTAATCCTGGGGCAGGGTCGTCAGACTGTAACCCCTCCGTCTATGGCCCTGGGTGGTTCGGAGTCGACGGGGGTTCTGGTTAGGAGGCAGCAACGGATCTGTTACTTGCAGTATTTCTTCTATACTACTCTCCGAGTTCTTCTTTAGTGGCTCGGAGGATTCTGAGAGGCTTATTAAATTTTTTTTGAGGTTTCTCCCCGATTCTTCTTGTAACTTATCGGGAGATTCTAATGACTAAGTTTTCTGAAGAGAGCACGGCTCGAAGGAGAAGATAAAGACTTTTTCTTACTGTGTTTTACTCCTAAAACTGTTACAGGTAATGCTCAGCCTCGTAGTTGGAATCAGAATAAACATGGAAGAATTGGTGGGGTTTATATACCCCGATTCTACTAACATCATCATTATTAAATGTTGAAGAGGCTGCATTATTTTTGCACAATATTTGAAAATAAAGTAAATCTTTTAGCTGTGTTAAGGTTTAAACGAATAACAAGATATTTGAAGATTAAGCCATATTTTTATCTTAAATTGCATATTTTCAGATCTGATGTTATCATGATCTGCCAAGTTAACTAAAGTGGAAATTGAACTATGCATCTTTACACAAAAATATGCATATGAGTAAAAATTAAAGGTTTAAGATTTACAATTAAATGCTTAGGCAAGACATGACTTCATCTTTTATAACGAAGAAAGAATGTATACAAAACATGACATGGCAAAAGTTACTCAGGATTCATTATTAAGCTAAATCTAAAAAAATGATTATGAGATTTTAAAAAACAACAGGTCATCAATTATTTGGCAAAGTAGAAAGCACATCAAAATTATTCCAACGGAAAAATAATAATAAAAAAAATAACACAGTATCGCCGATTCTACATTCCTTACGGCGACATAATGTCGGTCGGACATTGAGTACATTGTAATTTTGGTCTACTGTACTATGATATGTAATTACCAATTCATTTATTATCGTTAACTACAATTCCATTAAAGTACATTGACTACGTCATTTAGTACATTACATCATTAAGTAGTTTCATAAAGTACATTACATTATATTAATTAAAGTATTACAGTTAATTATAATTAAACAGTTACTATAACTTTGTTTTGTTACAGTGTTTCATATTAATAGACAATTGAGATGTTAGAAATATAATACAAAGTACATGGGCACATACGGTATGGATGAATATGGTTGAATAATAATATTTATACTACATAACATATAAATAATGACTTCTATAGAGTGTACAGTTTTTATTATGATGTTAAAGAATTTTCATACATTGAATACTAGAGATATGATGAAGGGAAATTAATGACGGGAAAATGTGACGTCATAGTTATTGAATTTGTACGTATAGTACAAATCATTATTAGGAAGATTTACAAGAACGAATTAGAGACAAAGAGTGGTATTAATGGCTAAGAAGTACAACTACGAGTTCCAATCCTGTTATATGCAATGTGTATGCATAATCTAGGGTCGAGGGTGAGAGGCAAGACAATTCATAGTTAATTATAACTTCTATAACAAATGGAAAATGGATAATGAATACGACTAAACCATAGAAATGGTAGATCGTAAGGTTATGACACAAACAAAAGTAGAAAGCTACAAGTAAAATTATTATCCAAACTCGCGTTAAGCGATTTTGGTTCTTATGTAAAAATGAATATTGATTATTCATTGTTCATTTTTTACATTGCTCTCCCCTTTAAAATGATATTTATACAATAATATAATAAAATTAATACAATACAATACAATTGAGAAAATAACATCGTAACTAATTCAAGTTAGGTGACGAATTTTTCTTTACATTACAAGTTTTATACAGAACAAGTGAGTTATTATGCTTAGAGTTATTATAAAGTTATTATAAAATATAAAAAATTCAAAGATTAATACTTTAATTTAGACAAACAATTAAGTTAGACAAACAATGATATGGTTAAAAAAATTTATTTTCTGTGGGACAAATTACATACATAATGAATAGTAGATAAAAGGGAAAAACGTAAATCGTACAATCTATAAACTAATTTTTATTGACTAGTGTAGGTAAAAATAGAATTACGTAATGGATGATGTATAGACCTGTGGTCTAGTGCGTATTTTTGTGTACTAGGTACAAAGTGTGTATCTTACAATTTCGAGGGACAGATTAGCTGAGAGGATTGTTAAATTAACTGAATAAATGCATAAGCAAGATATATTAGAAAGCAAAAATGGTTAAGACTAAATTACATAGTTAGCACTTACGCGCAATGAAATAGTTTATTGTGATATCCAATGATTTTAGCATAAGGTTTGTATATATAGTATATGTACAGTAGTGTGCATACATGCATTTTTATTGACTGTTGTAGGTACAAATCGAATTACGTAGTGGATGATGTATAGACCTGTGGTCAAATGTGTATTTGTGTGTATTAGGTACAAAGTGTGTATCTTATAATTTCGAGAGACAGATTAGCTGAGAGGATTGTTAAATTAACTGAATAAATGCATGAGCGAGAATTTATATATAGTAAGCAATAATTATGATGTATTATAATGATGATGTTTGCATACGAGTTTTAATGCAAAAGTGACTGGACGGAATATGTGTCAAAAGTAATAAAATTCAATTAGGATTATAGATTTTACATAATCAGTTACACGTATAAGGTAATTAAAAAAAACGTACTTAGAAGAACTTACAATTAATGAAAGTAAATCTCACGGTTTTAAAATTGAATTTTGAAGATGGAATTAAATTCGACTAGTAACATTCCTAGCTATATATGAACTATATAACCATTAACATTAACCAGAAGTATCGGTACGATAATTGAATTAAGAAAATTAAGAATACAGATTAAAAATAGAAATCAATTATGCATTTCAACGAGCTAAACATAATTTTATAATATTTAAAAAAAATAAAAGTAAATCGAGCCATAGATGAATTTCGACCAAGAATAAAAAGTTATTGAAATGGAAGGAAAGCATTTCGAACAATCTTTTCTTTTAATAATTTCAGGTAAATTTTACATTAAAAATTATTTTTATATAATAAAAAAAAATATTAAAAAGGTTTTAATAATTTTTGCATGTTAAGTAGAGAAATCATACTCTTTCGTTGAATGTTGATAGAATTTGAATTATTTTATATTTTGAACACAATTAATTAAATTCGACCAACACAATTACTCATATTCATCGAATAAAAAAAAATATAAAAAATATAAAAATTGAAAATAGAAATCAATTATAAACTATAATGAACTAAACATATACTGTAATATAACAAAAACACTTAACCTAAATTGAGGTTATGTTCCATCGTACCAAAGAGGAATTAACCATGGTTGAACCATTTCTCTGGTTGACACGGTTCAACTAGGGTTGGGGGTGTTAAAATAAAATAAAAAGACAAAGTTTGGAGTACGACATTCGGGGGAATTGAGTGACTAAGCAGGGGGTATAAGTCTGAAATTGACAATACGTCTTTCGTGAGCACTTTGCTCTTTAAAAAAAGATTGCTTTCACACTACTTTCAACAAAAATTAAAAGAGTTGAAACAAAACGAAGGGACGGTATGTTCCTCAGCATAGTAATTTAAAAGGAGTCATTGGGACAAGATCAATTAATTAATTATTACACAACTATTATTATCACGTATACATTACAATGATTATCAAAGTCATTACAAACAATTGTAAAAACTGTTTTGGTTACAAACAATAAAATGTCATTTTACCTATATATTTATATACGCAACAATGGCATGAAAAAGAAAAGACAAATCGGTCCATTTCCTTCTTACAACAAAACAAAGAAAGGTTAACTAAAGACGCAACCCGTCAATTCAGGTTGAATTAAATTCTCTTTTTCAACACAAAAAAAGGTTGAATTAAATTCTTAAATTACATTTTCTTAAATTAAATTCTCTTAAATTACAAAGAAAAAGTTGAATTCAATTGATTGCATTGAAAACTGACTTGGGACTCGAAATAAAAATGACTTGGGACTCGAAATAAAAATGACTTGGGACTCGAAATAAAAATGACTTGGGACTCGAAATAAAAATGACTTGGAATAAAACTGACTTGGAATAAAACTGTCTGACTTGAACTCTATCAAGTATTCTGAAACTAACTTGAACTCTATCAAGTATTCTGAAACTAACTTGAACTCTATCAAGTATTCTGAAACTAACTTGAACTCTTATCAAGTATTCTGAAACTAACTTGAACTCTTATCAAGTATTCTGAAACTAACTTGAACTCTTATCAAGTATTCTGAAACTAACTTGAACTCTTATCAAGTATTCTGAAACTAACTTGAAACTGTTTTCAAGTATCTCTATAACTCTCTCTTTCTTAATTTGCAAGTCAATTTAATTCAATAATTTGAAAAAATTTGCAAACAAAAATATAAAATGTAAACAACATTTCATTCTAATGTACGCGAAGGTACATAAAATAAAATTATTCTATACTGAATATAATAGTGACAATTAACTCTGTGACAATTAACTCTGTGACAATTAACTTCTGTGAAAATTAGTTTCACTAAAAAAAAATGTATCACTGGTGTCCGAAGTGTTCACTGTGTTTTGTGTTAATTCTGGCTCCATACTAAATATTAACTGTTAATAGTACTGACTTTTCAAATGTTTTAGAGATTATTTAAAACAGAGTTTTGTACTTAACAAGATTCCTACGGCGAAATCCTTAGAGACGTGTCCTGAAGACGTGTCTTGCTGACTACTTCTTAGATGAAAACTAGGCGTGGAGAACTTGGAGTCGTGACACACCGGTTCAAGGGTGGATGTTACGAACTGGAAGTCGTGACACGCCGGTCAAATGGTGGGTCGCCACTTGTTAAAATCCTCTTCTTAAAATCCTCTTCTTAAAATCTTCTTCTTAAAATATTCTTCTTCTTAAAATATTCTTCTTCTTAAAATATTCTTCTTAAAATCTTCTTCTTAAAATATTCTTCTAATCCTGGGGCAGGGTCGTCAGACTGTTAACCCCTCCGTCTATGGCCCTGGGGTGGGTCGGAGTCGACGGGGGTTCTGGTTAGGAGGCAGCAACGGATCTGTTACTTGCAGTAGTTTCTTCTATACTACTCTCCGAGTTCTTCTTTAGTGGCTCGGAGGATTCTGAGAGGCTTATTAAATTTTTTTGAGGTTTCTCCCCGATTCTTCTTGTAACTTATCGGGAGATTCTAATGACTAAGTTTCTGAAGAGAGCACGGCTCGAAGGAGAAGATAAAGACTTTTTCTTACTGTGTTTTACTCCTAAAACTGTTACAGGTAATGCTCAGCCTCGTAGTTGGAATCAGAATAAACATGGAAGAAATTGGTGGGGTTTATATACCCCGATTCTACTAACATCATCATTATTAAATGTTGAAGAGGCTGCATTATTTTTGCACAATATTTGAAAATAAAGTAAATCTTTTAGCTGTGTTAAGGTTTAAACGAATAAACAAGATATTTGAAGATTAAGCCATATTTTTATCTTAAATTGCATATTTTCAGATCTGATGTTATCATGATCTGCCAAGTTAACTAAAAGTGGAAATTGAACTATGCATCTTTACACTAAAATATGCATATGAGTAAAAATTAAAGGTTTAAGATTTACAATTAAATGCTTAGGCAAGACATGACTTCATCTTTTATAACGAAGAAAGAATGTATACAAAACATGACATGGCAAAAGTTACTCAGGATTCATTATTAAGCTAAATCTAAAAAAATGATTATGAGATTTTAAAAAACAACAGGTCATCAATTATTTGGCAAAGTAGAAAGCACATCAAAATTTATTCCAACGGAAAAATAATAATAAAAAAATAACAGTATCGCCGATTCTACATTCCTTACGGCGACATAATGTCGGGTCGGACATTGAGTACATTGTAATTTTGGTCTACTGTAACTATGATTGTAATTACCAATTCATTTATTATCGTTAACTACAATTCCATTAAAGTACATTGACTACGTCATTTAGTACATTACATCATTAAGTAGTTTCATTAAAGTACATTACATTATATTAAATTAAAGTATTACAGTTAATTATAATTAAACAGTTACTATAACTTTGTTTTGTTACAGTGTTTCATATTAATAGACAATTGAGATGTTAGAAATATAATACAAAGTACATGGGCACATACGGTATGGATGAATATGGTTGAATAATAATATTTATACTACATAACATATAAATAATGACTTCTATAGAGTGTACAGTTTTTATTATGATGTTAAAGAATTTTCATACATTGAATACTAGAGATATGATGAAGGGAAATTAATGACGGGAAAATGTGACGTCATAGTTATTGAATTTGTACGTATAGTACAAATCATTATTAGGAAGATTTACAAGAACGAATTAGAGACAAAGAGTGGGTATTAATGGCTAAGAAGTACAACTACGAGTTCCAATCCTGTTATATGCAATGTGTATGCATAATCTAGGGTCGAGGGTGAGAGGCAAGACAATTCATAGTTAATTATAACTTCTATAACAAATGGAAAATGGATAATGATACGACTAAACCATAGAAATGGTAGATCGTAAGGTTATGACACAAACAAAAGTAGAAAGCTACAAGTAAAATTATTATCCAAACTCGCGTTAAGCGATTTTGGTTCTTATGTAAAAATGAATATTGATTATTCATTGTTCATTTTTTACATTGCTCTCCCCTTTAAAATGATATTTATACAATAATATAATAAAATTAATACAATACAATACAATTGAGAAAATAACATCGTAACTAATTCAAGTTAGGTGACGAATTTTTCTTTACATTACAAGTTTTATACAGAACAAGTGAGTTATTATGCTTAGAGTTATTATAAAGTTATTATAAAATATAAAAAATTCAAAGATTAATACTTTAATTTAGACAAACAATTAAGTTAGACAAACAATGATATGGTTAAAAAAATTTATTTTTCTGTGGGACAAATTACATACATAATGAATAGTAGATAAAAGGGAAAAACGTAAATCGTACAATCTATAAACTAATTTTTATTGACTAGTGTAGGTAAAAATAGAATTACGTAATGGATGATGTATAGACCTGTGGTCTAGTGCGTATTTTTGTGTACTAGGTACAAAGTGTGTATCTTACAATTTCGAGGGACAGATTAGCTGAGAGGATTGTTAAATTAACTGAATAAATGCATAAGCAAGATATATTAGAAAGCAAAAATGGTTAAGACTAAATTACATAGTTAGCACTTACGCGCAATGAAATAGTTTATTGTGATATCCAATGATTTTAGCATAAGGTTTGTATATAGTATATGTAGTGTGCATACATGCATTTTTATTGACTGTTGTAGGTACAAATCGAATTACGTAGTGGATGATGTATAGACCTGTGGTCAAATGTGTATTTGTGTGTATTAGGTACAAAGTGTGTATCTTATAATTTCGAGAGACAGATTAGCTGAGAGGATTGTTAAATTAACTGAATAAATGCATGAGCGAGAATTTATATATAGTAAGCAATAATTATGATGTATTATAATGATGATGTTTGCATACGAGTTTTAATGCAAAAGTGACTGGACGGAATATGTGTCAAAAGTAATAAAATTCAATTAGGATTATAGATTTTACATAATCAGTTACACGTATAAGGTAATTAAAAAAAACGTACTTAGAAGAACTTACAATTAATGAAAGTAAATCTCACGGTTTTAAAATTGAATTTTGAAGATGGAATTAAATTCGACTAGTAACATTCCTAGCTATATATGAACTATATAACCATTAACATTAACCAGAAGTATCGGTACGATAATTGAATTAAGAAAATTAAGAATACAGATTAAAAATAGAAATCAATTATGCATTTCAACGAGCTAAACATAATTTTATAATATTTAAAAAAAATAAAAGTAAATCGAGCCATAGATGAATTTCGACCAAGAATAAAAAGTTATTGAAATGGAAGGAAAGCATTTCGAACAATCTTTTCTTTTAATAATTTCAGGTAAATTTTACATTAAAAATTATTTTTATATAATAAAAAAAATATTAAAAAGGTTTTAATAATTTTTGCATGTTAAGTAGAGAAATCATACTCTTTCGTTGAATGTTGATAGAATTTGAATTATTTTATATTTTGAAACACAATTAATTAAATTCGACCAACACAATTACTCATATTCATCGAATAAAAAAAATATAAAAAATATAAAAATTGAAAATAGAAATCAATTATAAACTATAATGAACTAAACATATACTGTAATATAACAAAAACACTTAACCTAAATTGAGGTTATGTTCCATCGTACCAAAGAGGAATTAACCATGGTTGAACCATTTCTCTGGTTGACACGGTTCAACTAGGGTTGGGGGTGTTAAAATAAAATAAAAAGACAAAGTTTGGAGTACGACATTCGGGAATTGAGTGACTAAGCAGGGGGTATAAGTCTGAAATTGACAATACGTCTTTCGTGAGCACTTTGCTCTTTAAAAAAAGATTGCTTTCACACTACTTTCAACAAAAATTAAAAGAGTTGAAACAAAACGAAGGGACGGTATGTTCCTCAGCATAGTAATTTAAAAGGAGTCATTGGGACAAGATCAATTAATTAATTATTACACAACTATTATTATCACGTATACATTACAATGATTATCAAAGTCATTACAAACAATTGTAAAAACTGTTTTGGTTACAAACAATAAAATGTCATTTTACCTATATATTTATATACGCAACAATGGCATGAAAAAGAAAAGACAAATCGGTCCATTTCCTTCTTACAACAAAACAAAGAAAGGTTAACTAAAGACGCAACCCGGTCAATTCAGGTTGAATTAAATTCTCTTTTTCAACACAAAAAAAGGTTGAATTAAATTCTTAAATTACATTTTCTTAAATTAAATTCTCTTAAATTACAAAGAAAAAGTTGAATTCAATTGATTGCATTGAAAACTGACTTGGGACTCGAAATAAAAATGACTTGGGACTCGAAATAAAAATGACTTGGGACTCGAAATAAAAATGACTTGGGACTCGAAATAAAAATGACTTGGAATAAAACTGACTTGGAATAAAACTGTCTGACTTGAACTCTATCAAGTATTCTGAAACTAACTTGAACTCTATCAAGTATTCTGAAACTAACTTGAACTCTATCAAGTATTCTGAAACTAACTTGAACTCTTATCAAGTATTCTGAAACTAACTTGAACTCTTATCAAGTATTCTGAAACTAACTTGAACTCTTATCAAGTATTCTGAAACTAACTTGAACTCTTATCAAGTATTCTGAAACTAACTTGAAACTGTTTTCAAGTATCTCTATAACTCTCTCTTTCTTAATTTGCAAGTCAATTTAATTCAATAATTTGAAAAAATTTGCAAACAAAAATAAAAATGTAAACAACATTTCATTCTAATGTACGCGAAGGTACATAAAATAAAATTATTCTATACTGAATATAATAGTGACAATTAACTCTGTGACAATTAACTCTGTGACAATTAACTTCTGTGAAAATTAGTTTCACTAAAAAAAAATGTATCACTGGTGTCCGAAGTGTTCACTGTGTTTTGTGTTAATTCTGGCTCCATACTAAATATTAACTGTTAATAGTACTGACTTTTCAAATGTTTTAGAGATTATTTAAAACAGAGTTTTGTACTTAACAAGATTCCTACGGCGAAATCCTTAGAGACGTGTCCTGAAGACGTGTCTTGCTGACTACTTCTTCTTGGATGAAAACTAGGCGTGGAGAACTTGGAGTCGTGACACACCGGTTCAAGGGTGGATGTTACGAACTGGAAGTCGTGACACGCCGGTCAAATGGTGGGTCGCCACTTGTTAAAATCCTCTTCTTAAAATCCTCTTCTTAAAATTCTTCTTCTTAAAATATTCTTCTTCTTAAAATATTCTTCTTAAAATCTTCTTCTTAAAATATTCTTCTAATCCTGGGGCAGGGTCGTCAGACTGTTAACCCCTCCGTCTATGGCCCTGGGGTGGTTCGGAGTCGACGGGGTTCTGGTTAGGAGGCAGCAACGGATCTGTTACTTGCAGTAGTTTCTTCTATACTACTCTCCGAGTTCTTCTTTAGTGGCTCGGAGGATTCTGAGAGGCTTATTAAATTTTTTTGAGGTTTCTCCCCGATTCTTCTTGTAACTTATCGGGAGATTCTAATGACTAAGTTTTCTGAAGAGAGCACGGCTCGAAGGAGAAGATAAAGACTTTTTCTTACTGTGTTTTACTCCTAAAACTGTTACAGGTAATGCTCAGCCTCGTAGTTGGAATCAGAATAAACATGGAAGAAATTGGTGGGGTTTATATACCCCGATTCTACTAACATCATCATTATTAAATGTTGAAGAGGCTGCATTATTTTTGCACAATATTTGAAAATAAAGTAAATCTTTTAGCTGTGTTAAGGTTTAAACGAATAAACAAGATATTTGAAGATGAAGCCATATTTTTATCTTAAATTGCATATTTTCAGATCTGATGTTATCATGATCTGCCAAGTTAACTAAAAGTGGAAATTGAACTATGCATCTTTACACTAAAATATGCATATGAGTAAAAATTAAAGGTTTAAGATTTACAATTAAATGCTTAGGCAAGACATGACTTCATCTTTTATAACGAAGAAAGAATGTATACAAAACATGACATGGCAAAAGTTACTCAGGATTCATTATTAAGCTAAATCTAAAAAAATGATTATGAGATTTTAAAAAACAACAGGTCATCAATTATTTGGCAAAGTAGAAAGCACATCAAAATTTATTCCAACGGAAAAATAATAATAAAAAAAATAACAGTATCGCCGATTCTACATTCCTTATGGCGACATAATGTCGGGTCGGACATTGAGTACATTGTAATTTTGGTCTACTGTAACTATGATTGTAATTACCAATTCATTTATTATCGTTAACTACAATTCCATTAAAGTACATTGACTACGTCATTTAGTACATTACATCATTAAGTAGTTTCATTAAAGTACATTACATTATATTAAATTAAAGTATTACAGTTAATTATAATTAAACAGTTACTATAACTTTGTTTTGTTACAGTGTTTCATATTAATAGACAATTGAGATGTTAGAAATATAATACAAAGTACATGGGCACATACGGTATGGATGAATATGGTTGAATAATAATATTTATACTACATAACATATAAATAATGACTTCTATAGAGTGTACAGTTTTTATTATGATGTTAAAGAATTTTCATACATTGAATACTAGAGATATGATGAAGGGAAATTAATGACGGGAAAATGTGACGTCATAGTTATTGAATTTGTACGTATAGTACAAATCATTATTAGGAAGATTTACAAGAACGAATTAGAGACAAAGAGTGGGTATTAATGGCTAAGAAGTACAACTACGAGTTCCAATCCTGTTATATGCAATGTGTATGCATAATCTAGGGTCGAGGGTGAGAGGCAAGACAATTCATAGTTAATTATAACTTCTATAACAAATGGAAAATGGATAATGAATACGACTAAACCATAGAAATGGTAGATCGTAAGGTTATGACACAAACAAAAGTAGAAAGCTACAAGTAAAATTATTATCCAAACTCGCGTTAAGCGATTTTGGTTCTTATGTAAAAATGAATATTGATTATTCATTGTTCATTTTTTACATTGCTCTCCCCTTTAAAATGATATTTATACAATAATATAATAAAATTAATACAATACAATACAATTGAGAAAATAACATCGTAACTAATTCAAGTTAGGTGACGAATTTTTCTTTACATTACAAGTTTTATACAGAACAAGTGAGTTATTATGCTTAGAGTTATTATAAAGTTATTATAAAATATAAAAAATTCAAAGATTAATACTTTAATTTAGACAAACAATTAAGTTAGACAAACAATGATATGGTTAAAAAAATTTATTTTTCTGTGGGACAAATTACATACATAATGAATAGTAGATAAAAGGGAAAAACGTAAATCGTACAATCTATAAACTAATTTTTATTGACTAGTGTAGGTAAAAATAGAATTACGTAATGGATGATGTATAGACCTGTGGTCTAGTGCGTATTTTTGTGTACTAGGTACAAAGTGTGTATCTTACAATTTCGAGGGACAGATTAGCTGAGAGGATTGTTAAATTAACTGAATAAATGCATAAGCAAGATATATTAGAAAGCAAAAATGGTTAAGACTAAATTACATAGTTAGCACTTACGCGCAATGAAATAGTTTATTGTGATATCCAATGATTTTAGCATAAGGTTTGTATATATAGTATATGTAGTGTGCATACATGCATTTTTATTGACTGTTGTAGGTACAAATCGAATTACGTAGTGGATGATGTATAGACCTGTGGTCAAATGTGTATTTGTGTGTATTAGGTACAAAGTGTGTATCTTATAATTTCGAGAGACAGATTAGCTGAGAGGATTGTTAAATTAACTGAATAAATGCATGAGCGAGAATTTATATATAGTAAGCAATAATTATGATGTATTATAATGATGATGTTTGCATACGAGTTTTAATGCAAAAGTGACTGGACGGAATATGTGTCAAAAGTAATAAAATTCAATTAGGATTATAGATTTTACATAATCAGTTACACGTATAAGGTAATTAAAAAAACGTACTTAGAAGAACTTACAATTAATGAAAGTAAATCTCACGGTTTTAAAATTGAATTTTGAAGATGGAATTAAATTCGACTAGTAACATTCCTAGCTATATATGAACTATATAACCATTAACATTAACCAGAAGTATCGGTACGATAATTGAATTAAGAAAATTAAGAATACAGATTAAAAATAGAAATCAATTATGCATTTCAACGAGCTAAACATAATTTTATAATATTTAAAAAAAATAAAAGTAAATCGAGCCATAGATGAATTTCGACCAAGAATAAAAAGTTATTGAAATGGAAGGAAAGCATTTCGAACAATCTTTTCTTTTAATAATTTCAGGTAAATTTTACATTAAAAATTATTTTTATATAATAAAAAAAAATATTAAAAAGGTTTTAATAATTTTTGCATGTTAAGTAGAGAAATCATACTCTTTCGTTGAATGTTGATAGAATTTGAATTATTTTATATTTTGAACACAATTAATTAAATTCGACAACACAATTACTCATATTCATCGAATAAAAAAAAATATAAAAAATATAAAAATTGAAAATAGAAATCAATTATAAACTATAATGAACTAAACATATACTGTAATATAACAAAAACACTTAACCTAAATTGAGGTTATGTTCCATCGTACCAAAGAGGAATTAACCATGGTTGAACCATTTCTCTGGTTGACACGGTTCAACTAGGGTTGGGGGTGTTAAAATAAAATAAAAAGACAAAGTTTGGAGTACGACATTCGGGGAATTGAGTGACTAAGCAGGGGGTATAAGTCTGAAATTGACAATACGTCTTTCGTGAGCACTTTGCTCTTTAAAAAAGATTGCTTTCACACTACTTTGAACAAAAATTAAAAGATTGAAACAAAACGAAGGGACGGTATGTTCCTCAGCATAGTAATTTAAAAAGTCATTGGGACAAGATCAATTAATTAATTATTACACAACTATTATTATCACGTATACATTACAATGATTATCAAAGTCATTACAAACAATTGTAAAAACTGTTTTGGTTACAAACAATAAAATGTCATTTTACCTATATATTTATATACGCAACAATGGCATGAAAAAGAAAAGACAAATCGGTCCATTTCCTTCTTACAACAAAACAAAGAAAGGTTAACTAAAGACGCAACCCGGTCAATTCAGGTTGAATTAAATTCTCTTTTTCAACACAAAAAAAGGTTGAATTAAATTCTTAAATTACATTTTCTTAAATTAAATTCTCTTAAATTACAAAGAAAAAGTTGAATTCAATTGATTGCATTGAAAACTGACTTGGGACTCGAAATAAAATGACTTGGGACTCGAAATAAATGACTTGGGACTCGAAATAAAAATGACTTGGGACTCGAAATAAAAATGACTTGGGACTCGAAATAAAAATGATTTGGAATAAAACTGACTTGGAATAAAACTGTCTGACTTGAACTCTATCAAGTATTCTGAAACTAACTTGAACTCTATCAAGTATTCTGAAACTAACTTGAACTCTATCAAGTATTCTGAAACTAACTTGAACTCTTATCAAGTATTCTGAAACTAACTTGAACTCTTATCAAGTATTCTGAAACTAACTTGAACTCTTATCAAGTATTCTGAACTAACTTGAACTCTTATCAAGTATTCTGAAACTAACTTGAAACTGTTTTCAAGTATCTCTATAACTCTCTCTTTCTTAATTTGCAAGTCAATTTAATTCAATAATTTGAAAAAATTTGCAAACAAAATATAAAATGTAAACAACATTTCATTCTAATGTACGCGAAGGTACATAAAATAAAATTATTCTATACTGAATATATAGTGACAATTAACTCTGTGACAATTAACTCTGTGACAATTAACTTCTGTGAAAATTAGTTTCACTAAAAAAAAAATGTATCACTGGTGTCCGAAGTGTTCACTGTGTTTTGTGTTAATTCTGGCTCCATACTAAATATTAACTGTTAATAGTACTGACTTTTCAAATGTTTTAGAGTTATTTAAAACAGAGTTTTGTACTTAACAAGATTCCTACGGCGAAATCCTTAGAGACGTGTCCTGAAGACGTGTCTTGCTGACTACTTCTTCTTGGATGAAAACTAGGCGTGGAGAACTTGGAGTCGTGACACACCGGTTCAAGGGTGGATGTTACGAACTGGAAGTCGTGCACGCCGGTCAAATGGTGGGTCGCCACTTGTTAAAATCCTCTTCTTAAAATCCTCTTCTTAAAATCTTCTTCTTAAAATATTCTTCTTCTTAAAATATTCTTCTTCTTAAAATATTCTTCTTAAAATCTTCTTCTTAAAATATTCTTCTAATCCTGGGGCAGGGTCGTCAGACTGTTAACCCCTCCGTCTATGGCCCTGGGGTGGTTCGGAGTCGACGGGGGTTCTGGTTAGGAGCAGCAACGGATCTGTTTACTTGCAGTAGTTTCTTCTATACTACTCTCCGAGTTCTTCTTTAGTGGCTCGGAGGATTCTGAGAGGCTTATTAAATTTTTTTTGAGGTTTTCCCCGATTCTCTGTAACTTATCGGGAGATTCTAATGACTAAGTTTTCTGAAGAGAACACGGCTCGAAGGAGAAGATAAAGACTTTTTCTACTGTGTTTACTCCTAAAACTGTTACAGGTAATGCTCAGCCTCGTAGTTGGAATCAGAATAAACATGGAAGAAATTGGTGGGGTTTATATACCCCGATTCTACTAACATCATCATTATTAAATGTTGAAGAGGCTGCAGTTATTTTGCACAATATTTGAAAATAAAGTAAATCTTTTAGCTGTGTTTAAGGTTTAAAACGAATAAACAAGATATTTGAAGAAGCCATATTTTTATCTTAAATTGCATATTTTCAGATCTGATGTTATCATGATCTGCCAAGTAACTAAAAGTGGAAATTGAACTATGATCTTTACACTAAAATATGCATATGAGTAAAAATTAAAGGTTTAAGATTTACAATTAAATGCTTAGGCAAGACATGACTTCATCTTTTATAACGAAGAAAGAATGTATACAAAACATGACATGGCAAAAGTTACTCAGGATTCATTATTAAGCTAAATCTAAAAAAATGATTATGAGATTTTAAAAAACAACAGGTCATCAATTATTTGCAAGTAGAAAGCACATCAAAATTTATTCCAACGGAAAAAATAATAATAAAAAAATAAACAACAGTATCGCCGATTCTAACATTCCTTATGGCGACATAATGTCGGGTCGGACATTGAGTACATTGTAGTTTTGGTCTACTGTAACTATGATTATAATTACCAATTCATTTATTATCGTTAACTACAATTCCATTAAAGTACATTGACTACGTCATTTAGTACATTACATCATTAAGTACAGTTTCAAAAGTACATTACTTAATTAAATTAAATTATTACAGTTAATATAATTAAACAGTTACTATAACTTTGTTTGTTACAGTGTTTCATATTAATAGACAATTGAGATGTTAGAAATATAATACAAAGTACATGGGCACATACGTATGGATGAATATGGTTGAATAATAATATTTATACTACATAACATATAAATATGACTTTATAGAGTGTACAGTTTTTATTATGATGTTAAAGAATTTTCATACATTGAATACTAGAGATTGATGAAGGGAAATTAATGACGGAAAATGTTGACGTCATAGTTATTGAATTTGTACGTATAGTACAAATCATTATTAGGAAGATTTACAAGAACGAATTAGAGACAAAGAGTGGGTATTAATGGCTAAGAAGTACAAAACTACGAGTTCCAATCCTGTTATATGCAATGTGTATGCATAATCTAGGGTCCGAGGGTGAGAGGCAAGACAATTCATAGTTAATTATAATTCTATAACAAATGGAAAATGGATAATGGATACGACTAAACCATAGAATGGTAGATCGTAAGGTTATGACACAAACAAAAGTAGAAAGCTACAAGTAAAATTATTATCCAAACTCGCGTTAAGCGATTTTGGTTCTTATGTAAAAATGAATATTGATTATCATTGTTCATTTTTTACATTGCTCTCCCCTTTAAAATGATATTTATACAATAATATAATAAAATTAATACAATACAATACATTGAGAAAATAACATCGTAACTAATTCAAGTTAGGTGACGAATTTTTCTTTACATTACAAGTTTTATACAGAACAAGTGAGTTATTATGCTTAGAGTTATTATAAGTTATTATAAAAATATAAAAATTCAAAGATTAATATTAATTTAGACAAACAATTAAGTTAGAACAAAACAATGATATGGTTAAAAAAAAAATTTATTTTTCTGTGGGACAAATTACACTATAATGAATAGTAGATAAAAGGGAAAAAACGTAAATCGTACAATCTATAAACTAATTTTTATTGACTAGTGTAGGTAAAAATAGAATTACGTAATGGATGATGTATAGACCTGTGGTCTAGTGCGTATTTTTGTGTACTAGGTACAAAGTGTGTATCTTACAATTTCGAGGGACAGATTAGCTGAGAGGATTGTTAAATTAACTGAATAAATGCATAAGCAAGATATATTAGAAAGCAAAAATGGTTAAGACTAAATTACATAGTTAGCACTTACGCGCAATGAAATAGTTTATTGTGATATCCAATGATTTTAGCATAAGGTTTGTATATATAGTATATGTAGTGTGCATACATGCATTTTTATTGACTGTTGTAGGTACAAATCGAATTACGTAGTGGATGATGTATAGACCTGTGGTCAAATGTGTATTTGTGTGTATTAGGTACAAAGTGTGTATCTTATAATTTCGAGAGACAGATTAGCTGAGAGGATTGTTAAATTAACTGAATAAATGCATGAGCGAGAATTTATATATAGTAAGCAATAATTATGATGTATTATAATGATGATGTTTGCATACGAGTTTTAATGCAAAAGTGACTGGACGGAATATGTGTCAAAAGTAATAAAATTCAATTAGGATTATAGATTTTACATAATCAGTTACACGTATAAGGTAATTAAAAAAAACGTACTTAGAAGAACTTACAATTAATGAAAGTAAATCTCACGGTTTTAAAATTGAATTTTGAAGATGGAATTAAATTCGACTAGTAACATTCCTAGCTATATATGAACTATATAACCATTAACATTAACCAGAAGTATCGGTACGATAATTGAATTAAGAAAATTAAGAATACAGATTAAAAATAGAAATCAATTATGCATTTCAACGAGCTAAACATAATTTTATAATATTTAAAAAAATAAAAGTAAATCGAGCCATAGATGAATTTCGACCAAGAATAAAAAGTTATTGAAATGGAAGGAAAGCATTTCGAACAATCTTTTCTTTTAATAATTTCAGGTAAATTTTACATTAAAAATTATTTTTATATAATAAAAAAAAATATTAAAAAGGTTTTAATAATTTTTGCATGTTAAGTAGAGAAATCATACTCTTTCGTTGAATGTTGATAGAATTTGAATTATTTTATATTTTGACACACAATTAATTAAATTCGACCAACACAATTACTCATATTCATCGAATAAAAAAAAATATAAAAAATATAAAAATTGAAAATAGAAATCAATTATAAACTATAATGAACTAAACATATACTGTAATATAACAAAAACACTTAACCTAAATTGAGGTTATGTTCCATCGTACCAAAGAGGAATTAACCATGGTTGAACCATTTCTCTGGTTGACACGGTTCAACTAGGGTTGGGGGTGTTAAAATAAAATAAAAAGACAAAGTTTGGAGTACGACATTCGGGGGAATTGAGTGACTAAGCAGGGGGTATAAGTCTGAAATTGACAATACGTCTTTCGTGAGCACTTTGCTCTTTAAAAAAAGATTGCTTTCACACTACTTTGAACAAAAATTAAAAGAGTTGAAACAAAACGAGGGACGGTATGTTCCTCAGCATAGTAATTTAAAAGGAGTCATTGGGACAAGATCAATTAATTAATTATTACACAACTATTATTATCACGTATACATTACAATGATTATCAAAGTCATTACAAACAATTGTAAAAACTGTTTTGGTTACAAACAATAAAATGTCATTTTACCTATATATTTATATACGCAACAATGGCATGAAAAAGAAAAGACAAATCGGTCCATTTCCTTCTTACAACAAAACAAAGAAAGGTTAACTAAAGACGCAACCCGGTCAATTCAGGTTGAATTAAATTCTCTTTTTCAACACAAAAAAAGGTTGAATTAAATTCTTAAATTACATTTTCTTAAATTAAATTCTCTTAAATTACAAAGAAAAAGTTGAATTCAATTGATTGCATTGAAAACTGACTTGGGACTCGAAATAAAAATGACTTGGGACTCGAAATAAAAATGACTTGGGACTCGAAATAAAAATGACTTGGGACTCGAAATAAAAATGACTTGGAATAAAACTGACTTGGAATAAAACTGTCTGACTTGAACTCTATCAAGTATTCTGAAACTAACTTGAACTCTATCAAGTATTCTGAAACTAACTTGAACTCTATCAAGTATTCTGAAACTAACTTGAACTCTTATCAAGTATTCTGAAACTAACTTGAACTCTTATCAAGTATTCTGAAACTAACTTGAACTCTTATCAAGTATTCTGAAACTAACTTGAAACTGTTTTCAAGTATCTCTATAACTCTCTCTTTCTTAATTTGCAAGTCAATTTAATTCAATAATTTGAAAAAATTTGCAAACAAAAATATAAAATGTAAACAACATTTCATTCTAATGTACGCGAAGGTACATAAATAAAATTATTCTATACTGAATATAATAGTGACAATTAACTCTGTGACAATTAACTCTGTGACAATTAACTTCTGTGAAAATTAGTTTCACTAAAAAAAAATGTATCACTGGTGTCCGAAGTGTTCACTGTGTTTTGTGTTAATTCTGGCTCCATACTAAATATTAACTGTTAATAGTACTGACTTTTCAAATGTTTTAGAGATTATTTAAAACAGAGTTTTGTACTTAACAAGATTCCTACGGCGAAATCCTTAGAGACGTGTCCTGAAGACGTGTCTTGCTGGCTACTTCTTCTTGGATGAAAACTAGGCGTGGAGAACTTGGAGTCGTGACACACCGGTTCAAGGGTGGATGTTACGAACTGGAAGTCGTGACACGCCGGTCAAATGGTGGGTCGCCACTTGTTAAAATCCTCTTCTTAAAATCCTCTTCTTAAAATCTTCTTCTTCTTAAAATATTCTTCTTCTTAAAATATTCTTCTTCTTAAAATATTCTTCGTAAAATCTTCTTAAAATATTCTTCTAATCCTGGGGCAGGGTCGTCAGACTGTTATCCCCTCCGTCTATGGCGCTGGGGTGGTTCGGAGTCGACGGGGGTTCTGGTTAGGAGGCAGCAACGGATCTGTTACTTGCAGTAGTTTCTTCTATACTACTCTCCGAGTTCTTCTTTAGTGGCTCGGAGGATTCTGAGAGGCTTATTAAATTTTTTTGAGGTTTCTCCCCGATTCTTCTTGTAACTTATCGGGAGATTCTAATGACTAAGTTTTCTGAAGAGAGCACGGCTCGAAGGAGAAGATAAAGACTTTTTCTTACTGTGTTTTACTCCTAAAACTGTTACAGTTGGAATCAGAATAAACATGGAAGAAATTGGTTGGGTTTATATACCCCGATTCTACTAACATCATCATTATTAAATGTTGAAGAGGCTGCATTATTTTTGCACAATATTTGAAAATAAAGTAAATCTTTTAGCTGTGTTAAGGTTTAAACGAATAAACAAGATATTTGAAGAAAGCCATATTTTTATCTTAAATTGCATATTTTCAGATCTGATGTTATCATGATCTGCCAAGTTAACTAAAAGTGGAAATTGAACTATGCATCTTTACACTAAAATATGCATATGAGTAAAAATTAAAGGTTTAAGATTTACAATTAAATGCTTAGGCAAGACATGACTTCATCTTTTATAACGAAGAAAGAATGTATACAAAACATGACATGGCAAAAGTTACTCAGGATTCATTATTAAGCTAAATCTAAAAAAATGATTATGAGATTTTAAAAAACAACAGGTCATCAATTATTTGGCAAAGTAGAAAGCACATCAAAATTTATTCCAACGGAAAAATAATAATAAAAAAATAACAACAGTATCGCCGATTCTACATTCCTTACGGCGACATAATGTCGGGTCGGACATTGAGTACATTGTAATTTTGGTCTACTGTAACTATGATTGTAATTACCAATTCATTTATTATCGTTAACTACAATTCCATTAAAGTACATTGACTACGTCATTTAGTACATTACATCATTAAGTAGTTTCATTAAAGTACATTACATTATATTAAATTAAAGTATTACAGTTAATTATAATTAAACAGTTACTATAACTTTGTTTTGTTACAGTGTTTCATATTAATAGACAATTGAGATGTTAGAAATATAATACAAAGTACATGGGCACATACGGTATGGATGAATATGGTTGAATAATAATATTTATACTACATAACATATAAATAATGACTTCTATAGAGTGTACAGTTTTTATTATGATGTTAAAGAATTTTCATACATTGAATACTAGAGATATGATGAAGGGAAATTAATGACGGGAAAATGTGACGTCATAGTTATTGAATTTGTACGTATAGTACAAATCATTATTAGGAAGATTTACAAGAACGAATTAGAGACAAAGAGTGGGTATTAATGGCTAAGAAGTACAACTACGAGTTCCAATCCTGTTATATGCAATGTGTATGCATAATCTAGGGTCGAGGGTGAGAGGCAAGACAATTCATAGTTAATTATAACTTCTATAACAAATGGAAAATGGATAATGATACGACTAAACCATAGAAATGGTAGATCGTAAGGTTATGACACAAACAAAAGTAGAAAGCTACAAGTAAAATTATTATCCAAACTCGCGTTAAGCGATTTTGGTTCTTATGTAAAAATGAATATTGATTATTCATTGTTCATTTTTTACATTGCTCTCCCCTTTAAAATGATATTTATACAATAATATAATAAAATTAATACAATACAATCAATTAGAAAATAACATCGTAACTAATTCAAGTTAGGTGACGAATTTTTCTTTACATTACAAGTTTTATACAGAACAAGTGAGTTATTATGCTTAGAGTTATTAAAAGTTATTATAAAATATAAAAAATTCAAAGATTAATACTTTAATTTAGACAAACAATTAAGTTAGACAAACAATGATATGGTTAAAAAAATTTATTTTTCTGTGGGACAAATTACATACATAATGAATAGTAGATAAAAGGGAAAAACGTAAATCGTACAATCTATAAACTAATTTTTATTGACTAGTGTAGGTAAAAATAGAATTACGTAATGGATGATGTATAGACCTGTGGTCTAGTGCGTATTTTTGTGTACTAGGTACAAAGTGTGTATCTTACAATTTCGAGGGACAGATTAGCTGAGAGGATTGTTAAATTAACTGAATAAATGCATAAGCAAGATATATTAGAAAGCAAAAATGGTTAAGACTAAATTACATAGTTAGCACTTACGCGCAATGAAATAGTTTATTGTGATATCCAATGATTTTAGCATAAGGTTTGTATATATAGTATATGTAGTGTGCATACATGCATTTTTATTGACTGTTGTAGGTACAAATCGAATTACGTAGTGGATGATGTATAGACCTGTGGTCAAATGTGTATTTGTGTGTATTAGGTACAAAGTGTGTATCTTATAATTTCGAGAGACAGATTAGCTGAGAGGATTGTTAAATTAACTGAATAAATGCATGAGCGAGAATTTATATATAGTAAGCAATAATTATGATGTATTATAATGATGATGTTTGCATACGAGTTTTAATGCAAAAGTGACTGGACGGAATATGTGTCAAAAGTAATAAAATTCAATTAGGATTATAGATTTTACATAATCAGTTACACGTATAAGGTAATTAAAAAAAACGTACTTAGAAGAACTTACAATTAATGAAAGTAAATCTCACGGTTTTAAAATTGAATTTTGAAGATGGAATTAAATTCGACTAGTAACATTCCTAGCTATATATGAACTATATAACCATTAACATTAACCAGAAGTATCGGTACGATAATTGAATTAAGAAAATTAAGAATACAGATTAAAAATAGAAATCAATTATGCATTTCAACGAGCTAAACATAATTTTATAATATTTAAAAAAATAAAAGTAAATCGAGCCATAGATGAATTTCGACCAAGAATAAAAAGTTATTGAAATGGAAGGAAAGCATTTCGAACAATCTTTTCTTTTAATAATTTCAGGTAAATTTTACATTAAAAATTATTTTTATATAATAAAAAAAAATATTAAAAAGGTTTTAATAATTTTGCATGTTAAGTAGAGAAATCATACTCTTTCGTTGAATGTTGATAGAATTTGAATTATTTTATATTTTGACACACAATTAATTAAATTCGACCAACACAATTACTCATATTCATCGAATAAAAAAAAATATAAAAAATATAAAAATTGAAAATAGAAATCAATTATAAACTATAATGAACTAAACATATACTGTAATATAACAAAAACACTTAACCTAAATTGAGGTTATGTTCCATCGTACCAAAGAGGAATTAACCATGGTTGAACCATTTCTCTGGTTGACACGGTTCAACTAGGGTTGGGGGTGTTAAAATAAAATAAAAAGACAAAGTTTGGAGTACGACATTCGGGGGAATTGAGTGACTAAGCAGGGGGTATAAGTCTGAAATTGACAATACGTCTTTCGTGAGCACTTTGCTCTTTAAAAAAAGATTGCTTTCACACTACTTTCAACAAAAATTAAAAGAGTTGAAACAAAACGAAGGGACGGTATGTTCCTCAGCATAGTAATTTAAAAGGAGTCATTGGGACAAGATCAATTAATTAATTATTACACAACTATTATTATCACGTATACATTACAATGATTATCAAAGTCATTACAAACAATTGTAAAAACTGTTTTGGTTACAAACAATAAAATGTCATTTTACCTATATATTTATATACGCAACAATGGCATGAAAAAGAAAAGACAAATCGGTCCATTTCCTTCTTACAACAAAACAAAGAAAGGTTAACTAAAGACGCAACCCGGTCAATTCAGGTTGAATTAAATTCTCTTTTTCAACACAAAAAAAGGTTGAATTAAATTCTTAAATTACATTTTCTTAAATTAAATTCTCTTAAATTACAAAGAAAAAGTTGAATTCAATTGATTGCATTGAAAACTGACTTGGGACTCGAAATAAAAATGACTTGGGACTCGAAATAAAAATGACTTGGGACTCGAAATAAAAATGACTTGGGACTCGAAATAAAAATGACTTGGAATAAAACTGACTTGGAATAAAACTGTCTGACTTGAACTCTATCAAGTATTCTGAAACTAACTTGAACTCTATCAAGTATTCTGAAACTAACTTGAACTCTATCAAGTATTCTGAAACTAACTTGAACTCTTATCAAGTATTCTGAAACTAACTTGAACTCTTATCAAGTATTCTGAAACTAACTTGAACTCTTATCAAGTATTCTGAAACTAACTTGAACTCTTATCAAGTATTCTGAAACTAACTTGAAACTGTTTTCAAGTATCTCTATAACTCTCTCTTTCTTAATTTGCAAGTCAATTTAATTCAATAATTTGAAAAAATTTGCAAACAAAATATAAAATGTAAACAACATTTCATTCTAATGTACGCGAAGGTACATAAAATAAAATTATTCTATACTGAATATAATAGTGACAATTAACTCTGTGACAATTAACTCTGTGACAATTAACTTCTGTGAAAATTAGTTTCACTAAAAAAAAATGTATCACTGGTGTCCGAAGTGTTCACTGTGTTTTGTGTTAATTCTGGCTCCATACTAAATATTAACTGTTAATAGTACTGACTTTTCAAATGTTTTAGAGATTATTTAAAACAGAGTTTTGTACTTAACAAGATTCCTACGGCGAAATCCTTAGAGACGTGTCCTGAAGACGTGTCTTGCTGCTACTTCTTCTTGGATGAAAACTAGGCGTGGAGAACTTGGAGTCGTGACACACCGGTTCAAGGGTGGATGTTACGAACTGGAAGTCGTGACACGCCGGTCAAATGGTGGGTCGCCACTTGTTAAAATCCTCTTCTTAAAATCCTCTTCTTAAAATCTTCTTCTTAAAATATTCTTCTTCTTAAAATATTCTTCTTCTTAAAATATTCTTCTTAAAATCTTCTTAAAATATTCTTCTAATCCTGGGGCAGGGTCGTCAGACTGTTAACCCCTCCGTCTATGGCCCTGGGGTGGTTCGGAGTCGACGGGGGTTCTGGTTAGGAGGCAGCAACGGATCTGTTACTTGCAGTAGTTTCTTCTATACTACTCTCCGAGTTCTTCTTTAGTGGCTCGGAGGATTCTGAGAGGCTTATTAAATTTTTTTGAGGTTTCTCCCCGATTCTTCTTGTAACTTATCGGGAGATTCTAATGACTAAGTTTTCTGAAGAGAGCACGGCTCGAAGGAGAAGATAAAGACTTTTTCTTACTGTGTTTTACTCCTAAAACTGTTACGTAGTTGGAATCAGAATAAACATGGAAGAAATTGGTGGGGTTTATATACCCCGATTCTACTAACATCATCATTATTAAATGTTGAAGAGGCTGCATTATTTTTGCACAATATTTGAAAATAAAGTAAATCTTTTAGCTGTGTTAAGGTTTAAACGAATAAACAAGATATTTGAAGATAAGCCATATTTTTATCTTAAATTGCATATTTTCAGATCTGATGTTATCATGATCTGCCAAGTTAACTAAAAGTGGAAATTGAACTATGCATCTTTACACTAAAATATGCATATGAGTAAAAATTAAAGGTTTAAGATTTACAATTAAATGCTTAGGCAAGACATGACTTCATCTTTTATAACGAAGAAAGAATGTATACAAAACATGACATGGCAAAAGTTACTCAGGATTCATTATTAAGCTAAATCTAAAAAAATGATTATGAGATTTTAAAAAACAACAGGTCATCAATTATTTGGCAAAGTAGAAAGCACATCAAAATTTATTCCAACGGAAAAATAATAATAAAAAAAAATAACAGTATCGCCGATTCTACATTCCTTATGGCGACATAATGTCGGGTCGGACATTGAGTACATTGTAATTTTGGTCTACTGTAACTATGATTGTAATTACCAATTCATTTATTATCGTTAACTACAATTCCATTAAAGTACATTGACTACGTCATTTAGTACATTACATCATTAAGTACAGTTTCATTAAAGTACATTACATTATATTAAATTAAAGTATTACAGTTAATTATAATTAAACAGTTACTATAACTTTGTTTTGTTACAGTGTTTCATATTAATAGACAATTGAGATGTTAGAAATATAATACAAAGTACATGGGCACATACGGTATGGATGAATATGGTTGAATAATAATATTTATACTACATAACATATAAATAATGACTTCTATAGAGTGTACAGTTTTTATTATGATGTTAAAGAATTTTCATACATTGAATACTAGAGATATGATGAAGGGAAATTAATGACGGGAAAATGTGACGTCATAGTTATTGAATTTGTACGTATAGTACAAATCATTATTAGGAAGATTTACAAGAACGAATTAGAGACAAAGAGTGGGTATTAATGGCTAAGAAGTACAACTACGAGTTCCAATCCTGTTATATGCAATGTGTATGCATAATCTAGGGTCGAGGGTGAGAGGCAAGACAATTCATAGTTAATTATAACTTCTATAACAAATGGAAAATGGATAATGATACGACTAAACCATAGAAATGGTAGATCGTAAGGTTATGACACAAACAAAAGTAGAAAGCTACAAGTAAAATTATTATCCAAACTCGCGTTAAGCGATTTTGGTTCTTATGTAAAAATGAATATTGATTATTCATTGTTCATTTTTTACATTGCTCTCCCCTTTAAAATGATATTTATACAATAATATAATAAAATTAATACAATACAATACAATTGAGAAAATAACATCGTAACTAATTCAAGTTAGGTGACGAATTTTTCTTTACATTACAAGTTTTATACAGAACAAGTGAGTTATTATGCTTAGAGTTATTATAAAGTTATTATAAAATATAAAAAATTCAAAGATTAATACTTTAATTTAGACAAACAATTAAGTTAGACAAACAATGATATGGTTAAAAAAATTTATTTTTCTGTGGGACAAATTACATACATAATGAATAGTAGATAAAAGGGAAAAACGTAAATCGTACAATCTATAAACTAATTTTTATTGACTAGTGTAGGTAAAAATAGAATTACGTAATGGATGATGTATAGACCTGTGGTCTAGTGCGTATTTTTGTGTACTAGGTACAAAGTGTGTATCTTACAATTTCGAGGGACAGATTAGCTGAGAGGATTGTTAAATTAACTGAATAAATGCATAAGCAAGATATATTAGAAAGCAAAAATGGTTAAGACTAAATTACATAGTTAGCACTTACGCGCAATGAAATAGTTTATTGTGATATCCAATGATTTTAGCATAAGGTTTGTATATATAGTATATGTAGTGTGCATACATGCATTTTTATTGACTGTTGTAGGTACAAATCGAATTACGTAGTGGATGATGTATAGACCTGTGGTCAAATGTGTATTTGTGTGTATTAGGTACAAAGTGTGTATCTTATAATTTCGAGAGACAGATTAGCTGAGAGGATTGTTAAATTAACTGAATAAATGCATGAGCGAGAATTTATATATAGTAAGCAATAATTATGATGTATTATAATGATGATGTTTGCATACGAGTTTTAATGCAAAAGTGACTGGACGGAATATGTGTCAAAAGTAATAAAATTCAATTAGGATTATAGATTTTACATAATCAGTTACACGTATAAGGTAATTAAAAAAAACGTACTTAGAAGAACTTACAATTAATGAAAGTAAATCTCACGGTTTTAAAATTGAATTTTGAAGATGGAATTAAATTCGACTAGTAACATTCCTAGCTATATATGAACTATATAACCATTAACATTAACCAGAAGTATCGGTACGATAATTGAATTAAGAAAATTAAGAATACAGATTAAAAATAGAAATCAATTATGCATTTCAACGAGCTAAACATAATTTTATAATATTTAAAAAAAATAAAAGTAAATCGAGCCATAGATGAATTTCGACCAAGAATAAAAAGTTATTGAAATGGAAGGAAAGCATTTCGAACAATCTTTTCTTTTAATAATTTCAGGTAAATTTTACATTAAAAATTATTTTTATATAATAAAAAAAAATATTAAAAAGGTTTTAATAATTTTTGCATGTTAAGTAGAGAAATCATACTCTTTCGTTGAATGTTGATAGAATTTGAATTATTTTATATTTTGACACACAATTAATTAAATTCGACCAACACAATTACTCATATTCATCGAATAAAAAAAAATATAAAAAATATAAAAATTGAAAATAGAAATCAATTATAAACTATAATGAACTAAACATATACTGTAATATAACAAAAACACTTAACCTAAATTGAGGTTATGTTCCATCGTACCAAAGAGGAATTAACCATGGTTGAACCATTTCTCTGGTTGACACGGTTCAACTAGGGTTGGGGGTGTTAAAATAAAATAAAAAGACAAAGTTTGGAGTACGACATTCGGGGAATTGAGTGACTAAGCAGGGGGTATAAGTCTGAAATTGACAATACGTCTTTCGTGAGCACTTTGCTCTTTAAAAAAAGATTGCTTTCACACTACTTTGAACAAAAATTAAAAGAGTTGAAACAAAACGAAGGGACGGTATGTTCCTCAGCATAGTAATTTAAAAGGAGTCATTGGGACAAGATCAATTAATTAATTATTACACAACTATTATTATCACGTATACATTACAATGATTATCAAAGTCATTACAAACAATTGTAAAAACTGTTTTGGTTACAAACAATAAAATGTCATTTTACCTATATATTTATATACGCAACAATGGCATGAAAAAGAAAAGACAAATCGGTCCATTTCCTTCTTACAACAAAACAAAGAAAGGTTAACTAAAGACGCAACCCGGTCAATTCAGGTTGAATTAAATTCTCTTTTTCAACACAAAAAAAGGTTGAATTAAATTCTTAAATTACATTTTCTTAAATTAAATTCTCTTAAATTACAAAGAAAAAGTTGAATTCAATTGATTGCATTGAAAACTGACTTGGGACTCGAAATAAAAATGACTTGGGACTCGAAATAAAAATGACTTGGGACTCGAAATAAAAATGACTTGGGACTCGAAATAAAAATGACTTGGAATAAAACTGACTTGGAATAAAACTGTCTGACTTGAACTCTATCAAGTATTCTGAAACTAACTTGAACTCTATCAAGTATTCTGAAACTAACTTGAACTCTATCAAGTATTCTGAAACTAACTTGAACTCTTATCAAGTATTCTGAAACTAACTTGAACTCTTATCAAGTATTCTGAAACTAACTTGAACTCTTATCAAGTATTCTGAAACTAACTTGAACTCTTATCAAGTATTCTGAAACTAACTTGAAACTGTTTTCAAGTATCTCTATAACTCTCTCTTTCTTAATTTGCAAGTCAATTTAATTCAATAATTTGAAAAAATTTGCAAACAAAAATATAAAATGTAAACAACATTTCATTCTAATGTACGCGAAGGTACATAAAATAAAATTATTCTATACTGAATATAATAGTGACAATTAACTCTGTGACAATTAACTCTGTGACAATTAACTTCTGTGAAAATTAGTTTCACTAAAAAAAAAATGTATCACTGGTGTCCGAAGTGTTCACTGTGTTTTGTGTTAATTCTGGCTCCATACTAAATATTAACTGTTAATAGTACTGACTTTTCAAATGTTTTAGAGATTATTTAAAACAGAGTTTTGTACTTAACAAGATTCCTACGGCGAAATCCTTAGAGACGTGTCCTGAAGACGTGTCTTGCTGCTACTTCTTCTTGGATGAAAACTAGGCGTGGAGAACTTGGAGTCGTGACACACCGGTTCAAGGGTGGATGTTACGAACTGGAAGTCGTGACACGCCGGTCAAATGGTGGGTCGCCACTTGTTAAAATCCTCTTCTTAAAATCCTCTTCTTAAAATCTTCTTCTTCTTAAAATATTCTTCTTCTTAAAATATTCTTCTTCTTAAAATATTCTTCTTAAAATCTTCTTCTTAAAATATTCTTCTAATCCTGGGGCAGGGTCGTCAGACTGTTAACCCCTCCGTCTATGGCCCTGGGGTGGTTCGGAGTCGACGGGGTTCTGGTTAGGAGGCAGCAACGGATCTGTTACTTGCAGTAGTTTCTTCTATACTACTCTCCGAGTTCTTCTTTAGTGGCTCGGAGGATTCTGAGAGGCTTATTAAATTTTTTTGAGGTTTCTCCCCGATTCTTCTTGTAACTTATCGGGAGATTCTAATGACTAAGTTTTCTGAAGAGAGCACGGCTCGAAGGAGAAGACAAAGACTTTTTCTTACTGTGTTTTACTCCTAAAACTGTTACAGGTAATGCTCAGCCTCGTAGTTGGAATCAGAATAAACATTGAAGAAATTGGTGGGGTTTATATATCCCGATTCTACTAACATCATCATTATTAAATGTTGAAGAGGCTACATTATTTTTGCACAATATTTGAAAATAAAGTAAATCTTTTAGCTGTGTTAAGGTTTAAACGAATAAACAAGATATTTGAAGATGAAGCCATATTTTTATCTTAAATTGCATATTTTCAGATCTGATGTTATCATGATCTGCCAAGTTAACTAAAAGTGGAAATTGAACTATGCATCTTTACACTAAAATATGCATATGAGTAAAAATTAAAGTTTTAAGATTTACAATTAAATGCTTAGGCAAGACATGACTTCATCTTTTATAACGAAGAAAGAATGTATACAAAACATGACATGGGAAAAGTTACTCAGGTTTCATTATTAAGCTAAATCTAAAAAAATGATTATGAGATTTTAAAAAACAACAGGTCATCAATTATTTGGCAAAGTAGAAAGCACATCAAAATTTATTCCAACGGAAAAATAATAATAAAAAAAATAACAACAGTATCGCCGATTCTACATTCCTTATGGCGACATAATGTCGGGTCGGACATTGAGTACATTGTAATTTTGGTCTACTGTAACTATGATTATAATTACCAATTCATTTATTATCGTTAACTACAATTCCATTAAAGTACATTGACTACGTCATTTAGTACATTACATCATTAAGTACAGTTTCATTAAAGTACATTACATTATATTAAATTAAAGTATTACAGTTAATTATAATTAAACAGTTACTATAACTTTGTTTTGTTACAGTGTTTCATATTAATAGACAATTGAGATGTTAGAAATATAATACAAAGTACATGGGCACATACGGTGTGGTTGAATATGGTTGAATAATAATATTTATACTACATAACATATAAATAATGACTTCTATAGAGTGTACAGTTTTTATTATGATGTTAAAGAATTTTCATACATTGAATACTAGAGATATGATGAAGGGAAATTAATGACGGGAAATGTGACGTCATAGTTATTGAATTTGTACGTATAGTACAAATCATTATTAGGAAGATTTACAAGAACGAATTAGAGACAAAGAGTGGGTATTAATGGCTAAGAAGTCAACTACGAGTTCCAATCCTGTTATATGCAATGTGTATGCATAATCTAGGGTCGAGGGTGAGGCAAGACAATTCATATTAATTATAACTTCTATAACAAATGGAAAATGGATAATGGATACGACTAAACCATAGAAATGGTAGATCGTAAGGTTATGACACAAACAAAAGTAGAAAGCTACAAGTAAAATTATTATCCAAACTCGCGTTAAGCGATTTTGGTTCTTATGTAAAAATGAATATTGATTATTCCTTGTTTATTTTTTACATATATATATATATATATATATATATATATATATATATATATATATATATATATATGGAGGGATGTAGTGTCTCGTCAAATACTTCATTTAGGTTCTCGCCATTATGCTAAAATCGCAATTTTTTATGGCAATCTTTTGCATGTTTTTTTATAAATGTTATTCGGAATTACCTCTTAAATGAGCTTCTCTGAGCGGTTCAAAGATATCTTCACATAATCGGGTCTGTCTTACAATATGTATACTCTGTATATGTTTTTATTAACGAAGATTCAATATGAACATTATTTTTTCTCCTTTAAGGTCCGATGAGGATTTGACACGTGTTATACAATGTTTTGAAGAACCTCGTGTCATGGTCTAAATACGGAGTATATATCGAACAGTCAGCCCAATGTATGTCACATCGAAATAATGTGTTTTTCGATCTTTCTAGGGGGGGTGAAGAAGACAATATATTTTCATCAATTTATTAAATGAAAGAAATCAGTACAATAACCATCTTAAACTACAGAATATACAAACTAACGCTACAAATATATATATATATATATATATATATATATATAATATATACACGAGAAAAACATTATACTATACAACGAGTACGCACAATTGGAAAACGGCTTTTTATATATATAATATATACACGAGAAAAACATTATACTATACAACGAGTACGCACAATTGGAAAACGGCTTTTTATCTGTCTGCATACCATTTCATCGTTTCGTTGAGTGTGACACGGGTCGAATAATTTTAAAAAATTTATAAATTCTTTACCACGTGACATATGCATGGGAAATGAAATGCAGAACATTCCACAAGTATTACTAAAATATCCTTGTAACCGTAATGGGTTCCATACAACTTCGGGAATATGTAACTGAGCAAGAAATTTTACAATAACAGGGTCACTCCAGGGTTGAATTCCGAGTGAATCAAAGTAGTACAGGCGGTGCCTATTTTTAAAATAGATTGCAATCCAATGAAGCCCTTCATTACCGATGACATCTGTGTTCACAATAAGACTACCGCATTCTCGCGTAGTTGGCAAACTCAGTGTTTCATTCTTTGCAAACAAGCCGATAAATTTGGATCGTGACTCGTTCACTATTCATTACTCTCTGAAGTTTATTCGCATCCATTTTAAAAGTCATTGATAACGCTCCTAAATCTGTCTACTTCTATTAGGGCTTGCGACTAAAGGTATACTAGTAAACTAATAGGTTTGTCTGTAGGCTTGGTGAATTCCAACCTCACTGAGATGTTTCGGCTCTGTTGTGGACTTATATGCGTATTTACGCTAGCAGATAAGTCAGATGTAATGTCAAACGGATAAAGGTTAATTTGATCAAAGAATTCTTTCTGCGCTACCCCATTACCGAGCTCATCACAATCACCCGCAATATGGGCCAGATTACTATAGGCTCTCGCGCAAAGATGTAACACAGCTTCTGGTGAATAGTCCGTATTCAATGTTACACCCAAAGCAATGCCAGTAACGTATAGAGTTATATTTTTAAGTCCGAAATTCTAGAATTTAAAGGCACTCTTTTTATAGTTTCCATTCACCGAAGCATGGTCCTGCATTCTGATTAATATCCTTTAGGAAGATTTCCCAGGGCGATGTTTTCTATCTGCTTCGACGCCAACCCTGCAGGCACCGTATATAGTTTGATTTGTACTCTGTTAATAGGGTATTTCACTGTGGCGTTTAGTAAATTTTTCTCAATTTCTAGTTGTTTTGGTGAACTTAATTTCACTCGTCGTACGCGGAGGTATGTCTCCATAATGTGAACCACAACGGGATTTGCTGCCTCTTCTTGATCAGCATAAAGATCTAAGCAGATCTCAGAACTCGTGCGAGTGAGCTTTATTTTCATATCCACCCCGTTCACAAACAACTTCTCCTGGAAAGTAAAATCTGTGTGCAGACGTTCAAAACACTCGTATATCTTCTTTTTAGAATTTTTAAATTTGTCCATTATAGTACTTTCGTCTTCAGTTTGATAATATCCCCCGCCACTTAAAAAAATAGCCTTCGCTTCTTTGGAAAAGTTGAGGACATTTTTCTGATAGGCTCGTAGATGACAGTATCATTTGCCTGACGATATGTTGGCCTGATTTAAATATACGTCAAACTGGGTGAATATGGAGTGCAGAAAGTTTGTTTCAGGGTATACAGCATATTTGTCATCGCAGTCCGTTCCATCAGAATGGGCTATACATAGCTTAGCGTACATGTGCACAGAGCTTGGATCAAAAAAGTAAGGGCCTGAGCTGGGTATCACGAATTCTATAGGAGCACTCGGGGAACTAATTGTGTTTAAAGGGTTAATTGTAATAAAGGCACTGTGCTCAATAGAAACTTGAGTTGGAGGCATCTCATAAAGGGATAACTCCGATTTACAGCATTGTGAACTACATGGGTGATGAAGCGTGCCATGACGAGTTAGAAATAGTGCCTCCTCTCTCGACAAGTAGTAAACAAACCATGATTCATGAGATCAATGTCCTTAGCTTATAGCAGTCAAAAAAGTGGTCAACCATAGGCTTCATTCGCTTACAGCACTTCTTTTTTGATATCCTTTTACGTTTAATGCCACGTGATGCCTTCTTCCGGACAGCTCTCTTCTTCTTCCCACCACCACGCATTTTTCTCTTTGCATCTTTGATGATTTTGTCCCGTGTACGCTTTAAATGTTTTTTTAGAGCTTCTTTAGGTTTAGCCCCAGCCAATATGTCTTCTGCAGTGTTAAGACCTGATTGTAGCGCTTTTCTTCCGAGGTATCTGGCACCCCTCTTCAGCAAAGGAACAGCCGTACGTAGTATGGATGAAAAAATGGACCCAAGTCCACTACCGCCCTGGTATCTCACCCCTCGATAGACGGTGAAAGGCTTTCTATCCATTATAACTCAGTGCGTCAAAAGTGTAGCTTCACTGTTAAGCTCCCGTTACCGAATGGGAAGTTTTCACCCTCAACAGTTCTTATATATATTGAGATATTGGTTATTAAATTACTTGCGACATTTACATAATGTGGTCTGTCATATGTAATACTCAAACTCCTTCCTCTATGGGTGGGGATTTGGGCAATGCGCAGCAGGCGTGCCTGGGTATCCCCAAGAAACTGGTGCTCCACTATATTACTGTAAATATAGCACATGTCTGGGGACTGAGAGCTCTCAACAAATTTCTCCATCTGCAATTGAAACATTGAGCTGGACAAGTCACGTTGTGCCTCGTGAAATGTCTCTCTTTGGAAGGCTGCGCTATATCGGCCCTCAGCCGCAATTGTGAACAGCTCTTTATCTCTAATATTTTTACTAAGCGTTGATTTTAACCTGAATGTGCATGCGGGCGTGTCTATGTTTACAATTTCAAAAAGTAAATCGTTTGTCAGGTACGAATTTTCAAGACTCTTGTTTAAACCCTCCATAATATCCATGGCTGTATCATAATGCCCAATTCCTAACGAAACATTTATGCTATAGAACCGTCCCTCACCGCACAGGGTTGAGCGTACAGTATTGTCTAAGATTATGCCTAATTTTTCGCATTCATCGGTGCTTCTAAGGATCAGAAATATGACCTGTGCTTTTTCAAGAGTTAAAAATTTGGTGGTTAACTGGAGTTCACATATCCCCACCTCATAAGAATCACGACCCAATTCAATGGGTGCATGGAGCTCTGTTACAAAGCTGGCTAGTGTGTTGTTAGGGTGTACAGAGAGGGACTAGGAGGACGGGAATGTGACGTAGAAATGGTTAGGAGCCATGTTGCATACTATTTAAGCTTTATTATTGCATCAGCTTTTATATAGGTGTTGAAGCTTTCTGGGTACCCTAGCCATTTCACCAAGTACATTTTTCTCTTTCCTGAACCTTTGCTTCCTAAAATTTTCTCAATTTTAAACACATTTTTCGTAAATTAAATGCCACTTTCTGCAACTCCTCGCGGTAAAAGCTCCTGAGATTTCTTCCCCATTCAAATCTTCAACGTAATACATCATTATCTCACCTTTAGGTCTCATGGCCCTAACTTTAAAAACCTCACGTGTCCATCCTTGCTCAAAACCCTTTGCGAATTTATTTCCCGAACGCGACAGCCTTACATAATTATTGATTTTGAAACGCGCAGAGTGTGGTGGTGTTGGTGATCCATCTTTTCTCGGGAGCGTACCTCTTTCTAAAACTTCGTTAGGAGTTGTCCGAATCATGCGATGGTGTGAGCGGTTGTAGGATGATACCAATGATTCCAGAATGTCTAGAAATCTGTATGTGTTTTTATATGTAAAATAGCGGGTTTGTCTTGGTGTTGCCTATCCCCCATTACAATTTGTACAGAAAGTTTTCAAACACCCTGTATAAGAGAAGACTAAGGTAAGAAAGTGGCTGAAACAAAAAGTAATAAAGGCGTAAACATGATTCCTTCTCGGAAGATATATTGGATGACATCCACCGACCCATTTGTAGATATCACATTCCATAACGGTTCTTTCCACCGCAGAGAAGACTTTGCCTGCTCAAGTACCCCATTAATCGAAATATATCGCCTCAACGCTATCTTGTTTGTCATCGCTGCATTATGATCCTTCCCTTACCCACCTTCACCTCACCTTCTTCTAGCCCCACAAACTTCCTTCTAATGATTGATGTGCAGGGAAAGACTATTTTTCCACAGAGTGGTTTACTCCATTAGCGACAAAAACATATATATATATATATATATATATATATATATATATATATATATATATATATATATATATATATATATATATATATAAAAGTAAAAAATTTCGAATCAATTTTTCTATGTCCCGTCAACCTTGCTTTGATTTAGTGGAGGCGAGAGAGGGAACATTTTTTATCCTTTTCTTGAAAAGGAGAATGAAGGACAAGCCTTTCTGAAGGAATGGGCGCCCATGAAATTATGGAGCCATTCATTTACTTTCTTTTCCCCTTTCACCACACCTCATCACATTTATCTCTAAATGAAAACAAGTTCCACGTCCCCTAAAAAACACTGCTATTTTGCATTCATTTATTCCAAAGATAGCTTTAAGATAACTGACGTTCTACCATGCATGCAGCGCGATGTTATTTCTCTCTCTCGTGGGGCTGGTTTCAGAGCACTAGTAGTTCTCAGATGCTACCCAAGTTGGTACAGAAGGGAAGCTTGATGGGAATGCTCGGGAGTCAAAACTCCCCAATAGACGTTTTCAAATTAAGGAATACTACTCGGGTATACAATGTAGGATTATTTATACTTTGTAGGAAAATCAGTTTATATTTAACTTAGTTAGTTAGAGAAATTTAATAGTTTTATATAGAAGTAGTGATGTTCCCTTTTGTAATAAATGTAGTAGGAGGCGCTGGTCTGGTCTGGTTTCAGAGCACTGGGTGTTCTCAGATGAAGGGAAGTTTCTGGGAATTTTCGCGAGTCAAAACCTCCGAATAGATTCAATTTCAGGGAAGCTACTTAGCTAGAGTAGAACGTTAGTTTTAAATTGTGTGTAATAACCGTAAAAAGGAGGGGGGAAAAATCACACACTGTTTGGACACTGTCGAAGGAATTCTTAAATTGGGGGTTGCTGGACAGCTGGAGGTGTCTCTGGATCAGTGTTTATTTATCTACTGTAAGTAATACTCTTGCCTAGGACGCAATATAAAATACGTTATGCTAATCTTTTGGAAGGAAATCACATACATGATGTATACTTTCGTGGGAATACTTGAATTTCCGTGGAAATTCTTAAATTCTTAAAGTGTGCTGACTGGCTGGAAGTGCTTCTGGATCAGTGCTCCCTTATCTAAGTATTTACAGTGCGAAAGATGGCACTGCAACAAATTATTTTTTAAAAGTAAGTCTAGAATACATTAAGTAATTTAGTGTTTCATGTTATCCTTTAGTTTCCACTCTCCTTTAGTGCGTAGTTGGGTGCACGAGATAAGTGTACGCATAATGCGAATGAACACTAAAGCTAGTCTTTCATTACACACGTTCCTACTATTCTATAAATCTTCTTTCACAACAATTTTTTGTCAGCAGTGGCTGCCGGAGGAGGGAGAGCTTTGTCTGTTCTCTATTTTTCTACTACTAATACTATTCCTGTGTGAAAACTTTGCTCGTTTATAAATGTAAACACGGTATTAGTTCTTAGCATTCTTTATTTTCATTTTCTGTTTTCTTTCTATCTTTTTTCTCTACTACTTTCTTAGGCTAACCTACAATGGATCTTTGGGTCTTTGTTAGCCTGTAACTCTGTAATTCTGTGTGTGTGTTTTGATTATAAGTAATGAGGATGTAAGTCCGCTTTGAATGTAATTATTCTTCCTCTGGTGCTGCTGCATCCTGATAAATAAGTGAACGTTCTTCTCTTCCTTAACGGTGTCTCCGCGTATCTTCGTTCACTGCATGACTTCTCCAAGCTTCTATCTTTAATATTTCATACCTTTCACTAACGTTCGCTCGCAAAAGAAAAATAAATTCGACTAGATATATTACTGCAACAATAGCTCGCTTTTAGTGAGAATGATGTCCTTAAAATGCCTATATTGCTTCTATATCATAACTATTTTCATAAAATTTTTCCTTTCCACAGTCAAGATTTGTTGGTTTTGTTTTTTCTGAATATTTTATTAAAGTACAAATGTAAGGACACTGGTAAATACTGCGTACACGTTTCCCAAACTTATTCATAAATGACTCACGTAAGATTGGTGGAAAACAGAAACATTATTTTGAAGGCAGAAAATTTAAGATTAAATTCCTGAAGGATGAAGACGAACGTGATATGGATATGGATAAATCGTTGAAACTGTTGAAAGTTGAAACCCTGGAAATGGTAATAAAAAGCTCTTTTAGAGTAGGAAACAAAGCATCAAAGTCTTCATTTAGGAAGAGAGAAAATGAGTAAAATCATTATTATTAATAAAATAAAAAAGAAATCAAAAATGTTTGGTGTTAAATAAAGGAAGTAATGCATAACAAAGCGGAATGTTAATTATATTATGTAAAAGGTGAACAAATTAGAGATTAGATAATTAATTTAATTAATTTTTGCACATTTTGAACTTCAAGTTCATCATACTCTACCATACTTCACCGTATATCCGTCTGTCTGTCTGTCTCCTTTTGAGGTCCAAAAGGTTCCAGGTTCCAGGTTCCAGAAATTGCTCACTTAATCCTGCCGATCAGCACACGTTTCCGGTGCAGAGCCTCTACACTGTACCTCCTATTATGTACTTAAACATTTACTGTCAACAGTCTTCTTCTAATTTCCATTATTTTTACAATATAATTTTTGATACTCTCTTGGGGTTTTATATTCTCTACTCCCATCGTCTCCCCCACTATGTTTCTTAGTTTTTCACAATGAAACAAGTGTTCTGTCGTATCATTCTCTCTTCTGCATACTTCACACTTCATGTCCTTATATTTTCCTTTATAGTTTTCTTTCACCTCTACCATATTTAATCGGATTTCCATTATAATCTTCATATCCTTTTCTTTCATATTTTCATTATATGATTTTCTTTTACATTCATCAATGAATCTTAGTTTTTTCATTTTAGTTTTCCTCTTTATTAGTTCTTCCTGTAAATATTCATTAATTTTTTGTCGTACACTTTTCTTTAATTCACTTTTTTTCATCATTTTCAAGTCCTCTAATGTTACTTTATATAATTTACAAATTTCTGCCACTTCCTCTGCTCAACATCCTGGGTATGGATTTTTGAACTGATCTTCGGTTATCATTTTAATTAATCTATCGTCATTTGAGTTTAATATAATGTTCATTAGCATTATCTTCTTGTATTCAATTTTTTCTTTTACTGGCCACACTCCTAATTCAGCTAATAATCCCCAATATTGGGTACTACATTTCATTCGTTATTTCCCTGAGAATTCTTCCCTGCATTTGTTCCAAAAGGCTGGACTGATTTTCATGAAACTTGATGACAATATCCCTGGAGTGTTTTAGGCAACTTTTTTGTTCACATTGGGTGTTCCAAAGAAAATTGATCTCAATTTATCCTAAAAAATATTTATATGCTAAAACACGAAGCACTAAACTTTAAAGATTTTAAACTTCTAAAATTTTCTTAAAATAAACTAAGCCTCAACACACGTCTACAAAGTTTCATACACTTTCGTGGAATGAAGAAACTAAAGTTGGTGAATAAATTTAGAAAAGACTGAAGCCATCAAAATTTTTAGCTACGCACCGAAAGCTATGATAGGTAAAAAAGAAAAAAATGTGACACGTTGTATTTGAGATTTACTGTAAGTGCTTTGTGAGCTTCAAGTAAAATCTGTGAAGCTGCATTTAAAATTTAAGCGATTCGTGAGCTTCATGTAAAATCTGTGAAGCTGCATTTAAAATTTATGTGATTCGTGAGCTAATTTTAAATGTTAAAATCTAACTCGCTTAATTAAATAATATTCCTCCCGTAGGGCGGGTATTTTTGCTAGTTACTAGTTATAATTTTAATTGAACATAGTAAACCTAGTTGAAATTTATATAAAAAAACATTTTATGGAAACAATTATTATTTATTTTTGCTCAAATTCCTTCTTTGTTTTAATAGTAATTTAGGCTATAACCCCCCCACCACCACCACCAAAATGTAAACTGTGGATAAAAGAATGAAACCTCTTTTCTCTGTTATTTGATTTAAGATTTAAGATTTAGTCTCTAAACTTGTAAATGTCACTAAGAACCCTAAAGTTCACTAAAACCAAGTTTACTTCGATTTTTATTAAGTTGACAGTTCATTTACTAAGACATTCGCTCTGGAGATGGATTTCTTGAAGTCACTCGAGCTTTGCTTGTAAAGGTAATTATTTACAAGGTTGTAAAATCAGTTGTATATCTGAATTCCAGTTAAAAAACATATTATATTCATAAATCTTTATAGAGACGGCATAAAATGAAAAAACAATAAGTTAATGATTGCTTCGTTCGTGTATCATTTTCTACAAACCAAATATTGTTACATTTTTAAAACTATCGTTCATTTTACACAATACAACATTTTTCCAAACCAGTTTATGAAACATTATTATTATTATTATTATTATTATTATTTTAGAAAGTCGATATCAGCCTATGTCTTTATAAAGGATTTACATTTAATTTCCAATATTCTGAATAGTTTTTTATTTTCAGTACTGAGTTTCTTAATAATAAATAATTCTAGATAAGAATTTGCAGTATGCTAAGAATACTGTCTTAATTTTTTCTTCTGCTGACGCGTTTCGTTCATATACTTTGAACATCTTCAGAACTTTATACATAATTTTAAAGTAAAATGGGTTATATATATATTTTTTTTTATTGTAAATTTGATACAATTTCAAATTAATTTAAGAATATTCGAAAGTTCATTAAATTTTATATTCATTTTCGGTTTTTTCATTTAATGTAAAAGGCTTCGGCAATTTTTAGTTTTTGTACGTTATGTGATGAGTATAAGATTTGAAAGTTTTGCGAGATATTTTTTTAAATTTAATATTTTATGATCTACTCTGTAATGTTCGGTAATTTTACTTGGACGATATTTATGTTGGTATGCTCTCTCTTTAATTTGGTTTGTGGTGTAACCAATGTACAGTGCCCGCGAAAAGTATCCGATCACTCAAGAAAATACAATTTTTCCCTTAATATTCAGAGACACGTAATTCACTTTCTATTTGTTCTAGCGACATCTGGTAACTTTGAGGTTGCTCGCTGATATGAGAGCTATCCAACGCACTCTCAATTAGTGTTCTGGTAGCCTTCGTTGCGGGTGGCTGTGTCTCAAATTTGTCAGATTTCACTGTTTGTGTAAATTCTTGATATTTTTTTTTTTTTTACAGAAAGTGGTGTAAATAAAATTTATATATAATGTGTGCTAAAAACAACTTTAGAGTGATTGTCGAGGTGCTATTGTTGCTTTGCATGCATGTGGGAAATCACAGAGACAGATAGCTAAGGAATTAAACATATCCCAAAGTACCGTTAATTTATGGGTTTCACGGGCTAAGAACAATGGTGGCCTAACCACGCCAGTCCTAAAAAACGATCTGGCAGACCGAGAAAAACAAATTCGCGAACAGACAAACTTATGAAACGTTTAGTATTGAAAAACCCAACAATAACTGCGAAAGAAATAAAATTTAATATGAATAATTTGTTATCTGGTGTTTCTGACGAACTATCCAGGAGCGGCTCCAAAAAACTCGGATTACCATCTCGCCATGCTGCTAAGAAACCGTTCATTAATGAAAAAATGCGTAAAAAACGTGTCGCATTTTGTAAAAAATACATTCATTGGACTGTTGATGACTGGAAGAAGGTTTTATTTAGCGATGAGTAGACATTTTTGACATTCAGAAGTTGTCCAAAAAAGGTTCGCCGGCCTATTGGCTCAATAGGATGGACCCTAAATACACCCTAAAGACAATGAAACACCCTCCAAGTGTGATGGTTTGGGGTTGTTTCGTTACTATGGCGTGGAAACTTATATTTTCTTCCGAAGAACACAACTATGAATGGTGCACGGTATTTAGCAATGCTACAGGATAAACTTCTAATGGCAATGGCAATCCAAAGGACAAAAACATACATGCATGATGGTGCACCAATGTCCATAGGGCCAAAATAGTGACAAAATGGATTACTGACAATAAATTTGATATTTTGGATTGGCCTGGTAATAGTCCAGATCTCAATCCGATAGAAAATCTGTGGCTAATATAAAAATAAGGTTGAATGCCACGACACTGGCTCAGTCGAAAAATTACAAGAGGCCATCAAAAAGGTATGGTGCAGGAAATATCAGTGGAAGTTTGTCAAAACTTGATTAAATCCATGCCAAAACGTCTAGAACAAGTCATCCAAACCAAAGGACAGATGACAAAATACTAATATAAGGTTAGTATACAGTTAAACATTGTTTTTTATGTAAAAAATACAAATTTCAAGGGTGATCGGATACTTTTCGCGGGCACTGTAAGTCGACGTACAGTCAACTACAGGACATGTAAATTGGTTGATGTTGTTGTTTAGCCGATCAGCCCACCCTGATCGAGCAAGCCGGCGGCACGCAGGTAACCGATCGCCCTCTTCGGAGTGGACCAGAGGTTCAGCGCACTAGTTGATGTTGTGTTGTGTTCGTTGTTGTGCTAGAGCGGTACAGTCTGTCATAATGTGTTCAATTGTTTGTGGTGTGTCGTGGCACAGGTGGCAGGTGTAGTCTATGGAGTTGTCTAGTCTGTGTTTATATGTTAGTAAGTTGGGGTGATGTCCACATCGGAATCGTGCTAAGTTAACTCGATCCGATCTGCTCAGGCTGATCTCTGACCTGTTAATGGGTGGCGGCTTCGCACCTAGGACCGCATTCGGACCAAGTCGTGTCAGTGCTTTGTGGGTTAGATGTGTGTGTATGTGTTTTCTGTACTGTGTGATGTCTGTGGGGCGTGGTATGGAATGGAGTATTTGGTTATAATGTCTCTCTGGGTTACCTTAATGGTGCGAGTTGTCGGTGCGTGATTGACATGTAGTGGCAAGGGTGTTGTGGGTTAGTTGTCGCTGCTGCCATGAATTGTGTTCCCCTCATGTCTAAATGTTCCCTAACTTTCAGTATTTTTGTTTCTGTGTGCAGGTGTTCTATTGGTGTTGTTTGAGTGCATCCTGTAATGATACGAAGTGCGTTTGTTTTGTATTGTTTGTAAGGTGTTTATGTGTGTGTTTGAGATAATGGGTGCCCAGCATGGCTAGCATAGTCCATAACTGAGCGAATATATTGTTTGTATATGAGTGATGTTGTTCCTGCTGGTGTCCAAAGTTTGTGCCTGTTAGTACCCTAAGCGTGTTAAGTCTTGACGTACATTTGTTTTTAATATCATGAATGTGGTTTGCAAAGATAATGATGTGTTGTATGTGACCCCAAGTATTTTGGTCCTGTGAGTGTGTGGAATGTTGATGTTGTTAGTGTAAGCTGTGGAATTACCTGGTGTTCTTTTGTATTGCTTGTAATCAAGGTGATGGTTGATTTTGTGGGCGCTACTTTGAGTCTATTGTGTGTGAGCCAGTTGTATACTGTTATGTATGTTTGTAGGTTATTTGTAGCGGTGTCGATGTGTTGTGGGTGGATGTTAGAGTGAAGTCATCTGCATATGATGATAATGTAAGCTTTGTTATCTATTGGTGTTGGAATGTCATGCATGTATAAGTTGAAGAGTGTTGGTGAGAGAACAGAGCCTTGAGGGACCCCGTTCGGAAAAGCTTGTTTTGGATGACTTGCCATTAAATGTGACATGTGAGTATCTTCCTGAAAGATAGTTGCTCAGCCACCTTTTGGTGTTATTGTACATGTTTGTGTTGAGTATTTGTTTATGAGAGGGAAGCGTGGGATAGCAAAATGCTTAACTAATGTCTATTGTTGCTAATAGTGTACGTTGAGCTGGTCGTCTGGAGTTGATGCCATCCATGATGTGCTGCTTGAGGTTAGTGAGTAATGTCGTGGTTGAGTGGTGAGGTCTGAATCCTGTTGAGTAGGCGATAGTGGAATGTGTGGGTTGGTGATTTGAAGATTAGTCTTTCTGTTACTTTGGAAGGTGTGCATAGTAAAGTAACGGTCTATAGGAAGCTGGTTCCGTTGGATTTTTGTTTGGTTTGAGTAGTGTAATAATTTTACCTTGTTTCCATATGTCAGGAATAATACAGTGTTGGTATGAATATGTGCTGATATTTGTGAGAGCTAGTATTCCTTGTGGGCCCAAGTGTTTAAGGTGTATGTTAGATATGATGTCTGGTCCAGTAGCCTTCGAATTCTTAATGTTTTTGATGATCTTGGTGGTCTGGTCTGTATTGAAGGGTGTAATGGTTGTGTCGAGTCTGTAGGTTTTCTTGTGTCTGGCTGTTTGTCTGTCTGCATGTTTCTGGTTGTTGTCTCTGTTTAAGTGACTTATCTTTGCGTAGTGATTAACTAGAATGTTAGCTTGTTGTGTGTATGTTGGGATATTATTTTGGCTGCGACAGATAGCCGCGTGTGAGGTGTGAATGCCGCTGTTAGAGTGGGTAATGCCGTTTATAGTCTTGTATAGCCTGGATGTATCTGTGGAGTGGTTTAATGTTGTTATGAATTCCCTGAATGTTTCTGTTTGTTTTTCTTTCAGTTTGTTGTTTATTTCTGTGTTGAGCTGTTGTATCTGCTGTTTTATGGCTTCTGTGTGTGGGGTTTGTGTGTTATATTTGAGGTTGTTACGTTGCCTTATAAGGTGGGCTATTTATCTAGTGTAATTTGGGTTGTATTTCCTAATGTTGCCCTTCGGTATGTATTTGTTTGCATTATTGATGATCTGATTAAATGTCTTGAGTGTTGTATTGATGTTTATGATGGGTGTACTGTTTAATGTGGTGAATTGTTCCTCAGTCTGTATTTTGAACTGTTCCCAATCAGCTTTCTTGTAATTTCTGTAAGTGTGCCTAAAGCTGTTGGGGCAGAGTGTAGAATGTGTTGTAATGATGATGGGCAGGTGGTCTGATGACAGTTGTTTTTCTGTTCTCCATTGTGTATGTGTTGCTAGTGAGGGGGAACAGAACGTTATGTCTGGGGAGGAGTTTGAGTATCCTGCTTGATGTGGTATGTGTGTATGTTCTTCTGTATTGTTAAGAATGAAGAGGCTGTTTAGTTGTGTGGCTATGTTGGCGCCTCTGGTGTTCCTTTGGTTGTGCAGGTACCAACTAGTGTCTTTGGCGCTGAAGTCTCCTCCTAAGATGACATTAGTGAGAGAGGCCAGATTGTGTAACTGTGGATTGTAATTGGCTGGCACCTGAGGTGAACTATCTGGTGGGATGTAAATGTTGATTAGTGTGGTGTTGTGCTTTGCGCGTGTTTTAATGTTAACTGCCTATATTTCTATCGTGTTATATGTTTGGATTGTGTTTGTAATGTTTTGGGTAGCATCAGTGTAGCTAATGCTTTTACGTATGTAAGTGATGAGTCCACCCCCGTTACCCCCCATTGGTACATCACATGATGTTGCTTATCAGGGTTTTTGTTACGTGTCGAAAAATGGCTTCATAACTTTTTGTTTTTACAGTATATGTTAACATTGATAGTTTTTTCTTTATCCATTGGTTTTATGTGCCTCTTTAATATATTGTTTAGACATTTTTCTTCATGTTTTAGTCATTTTGGGTTTCTTGTTTCGAAGTAAAATTTTAACATGTATTTTTATTTTTATTTTCATCCTCCTCATTATTTTTGTTATATAAATTTGTTAGAGTTCGGTTTATGATATTATCGATTAAAAATAGCGGAAAATCACTGTTTATTAGATTTTGCTTTATTCTCACAATTTCTTGATTAAATAGTTGCCAACTTGAGCATATATTGAAAGCTCTGTGCACGAGTGTTTTAATTATTGATAGTTTATATTTTTCTGGTGAGTATGAATTATAATTTAAATACGTTCCTTTGTCTGTTGGTTTAACATGTACACCAGTCGTTAAACATCCATTTTGACCAATGAATATATTAATGTCGAGAAAAGAGAGTGTATTATTCAAGGAAGGTTCAAATGTGAATTTTAATTTACTTAGTTCATGAAGTCTTCGAATAAATAAAGGAATGTGGATATTGTTTTTAAATAATATCAAAAATATAAACTATCAATAATTAAAACACTCGTGCACAGAGCTTTCAATATATGCTCAAGTTGGCAACTATTTAATCAAGAAATTGAGAGAATAAAGCAAAATCTAATAAACAGTGATTTTCCGCTATTTTTAATCGATAATATCATAAACCGAACTCTAACAAATTTATATAACAAAAATAAGGAGGAGGATGAAAATAAAAATAAAAATACAGGTATAAAATTTTACTTCGAAACAAGAAACCCAACAAGACTAAAACATGAAGAAAAATGTCTAAACAATATACAGGGTGTCCCAGAATTAACTATCTATTTCAATGAAATCGGACAAATTTAATAAAAACTGACATAATTTTGTGTTTATTACTAAATTATGATACAAAAACAAATAGATTTATAAATCATAAGTTAAAACTTTATTTACTTGAATGTGATAAGCCTTTTTCATCAGTGTCGAACGCAAGATTCTATGAACTGTTGTCTTGGATATGTTGAGTCTTCGACCGGCCTCCCTAACCGAAGTTGTTGGTTCATCCTCAAACAATTGTCGTACCTGTTCGGTACTGTTACGTGCTGTCCTTGGGCGTCCTCTTCCCACCTCTTCGTGTACGGATCCAGTTCTTTTAAATTTGTTCACAAGTTCACGAATCGCTTTGTCTGTAGGACCGGTTCTGTGGAAATTTCTTGTAAATTTTTCGCTGATTTCATTACATTGCATTCCTTTGATACGGGATGTTACAACAAAGATGCGTTCTTGTGTATTCATTATTAATAGGGTTCTGAAAGAGAATGAAAATAAAACTATGAAAAACTATGAAAAAATTATGAAAATAAAATTATGAAAAAAATTTAGAAATTTATACATTTTTAACACATATTAAACATGATAAACATAAATAAAAGTGTTTTTAAAAAATTTGTCCGATTTCATTGAAATAGATAGTAATTCTGGGACACCCTGTATTAGAGGCACATAAAACCAATGGATAAAGAAAAAACTATCAATGTTAACATATACTATAAAAACAAAAAGTTATCAAGCCATTTTTCGACACGTAGCAAAAACCCTGATAAGCAACATCATGTGGTGTACCAATTTACATGTCCTGTAGTTGACTGTACGTCGACTTACATTGGTTACACCACAAGCCAAATTAAAGAGAGAGCATACCAACATAAATATCGTCCAAGTAAAATTACCGAACATTACAGAGTAGATCATAAAATATTAAATTTAAAAAATATCTCGCAAAACTTTCAAATCTTATATTCATCACATAACGTACAAAAACTAAAAATTGCCGAAGCCTTTTACATTAAAATGAAAAAAACCGAAAATTAATATAAAATTTAACGAACTTTCGAATATTCTTAAATTAATTTGAAATTGTATCAAATTTACAATAAAAAAATATATATAACCCATTTTACTTTAAAATTATGTATAAAGCTCTGAAGATGTTCAAAGTATATGAACGAAACGCGTCAGCAGAAGAAAAATTGAAGACAGTATTCTTAGCATACTGCAAATTCTTATCTATCATAGAACTATTATTAAGAAACTCAGTACTGAAAATAAAAAACTATTCAGAATATTGGAAATTAAATGTAAATCCTTTATTATTATTATTATTATTATACATTGTAGAAGACATGTACAGTATGTAAACCGTTTTTTAGGGACAGTTTTTTTAAAACTGTCATGTCAAGTACGTGAAAGAAGAGTATACTTTTAGAAGATACAAAATAAGATGAACGTTATTTTCATTTCATGACATAAATAATTGGGAATTCTGCAGATAAAATATATTTTAGCTCAAGTAATAGTCATAGAATAGAACTAATTTCAGTAGTCTGAAAAATGTGTTCTGAAAAAAAGGCATATCTTTTTTGTATGAATAATAAACCTTGAAAAGAAATTTACAATAATATGTACAATCCTAAGACGAAGTAAGTTTATTACTGAGTACAGATAGCAGAGGAGTGGAGAGCCGGCTGCCCTATTTCGCCATTGAAACCCAATGATGCAGTCAACTTCGGATAATACGGGTAGAGCTATCGCGTACAGGGTAACCGACTCGCCTCTGGTCCATAGTCCACAGGCCGGCAGCGATAAGTTTGCTATGTGGTCAGCGAAAAAGAAAAAATGTACTACACAGTGAATGTGACAACATGGTACCAGGTAGGAAGATTGAGATGCTTGCTACACGAGATAAACCGTTTCAAATGGGATATACTTGGTGTGGCCGAGACCCACTGGCCAGGAACTGGTGAGCTTGCAGTGGATGGAGTGCGAGTGCTGTACTCTGGTAGAGAGGATGAAATACACAGGGAAGGAGTAGCTATCATGTTGAATAAGGAGGCACAGATATCTTACATCGAACATAAACCTATATCGTCACGATTACTATCAGTCAGATTTAAAGGTCATCACAAAGATGCTAAAATCATCCAAGTTTATGCACCCGATGGGAGACATCCAGAGGAAGAACTGGACAAATTCTATGAGCAACTAGGAGAGGAAATCCACAACACAAAGGACACAGACATACTTGTAATAATGGGAGACTTTAACTGTAAGATAGGAGCAGACAACGGAGGATTGGAAGATGTGATGGGGAGATTTGGAGTGGGCGAGAGGAATAAGCGAGGAGAGAGAATGTTAGAATTCTGCCGACAGAAACAACTATTTGTAACAAGCACAAAATTTTATCATAGAGAGGCACACAGATATACTTGGAACCACCCAAACCAGACTAATAGAAACTGTATTGATTACATATTGATAAGAAATCGATGGTTGGCTTCGGTATGTAACACAAAAGTAATAAAAAGTGCAGACTTTGCAACGTCACATGAATTGATCCTGTCAAAGATCAGGGTGAAATTTAGAAAAACACATGCGACACCGACAATTAGTATACGCTACAATACCGACCGACTGAAGAACCAAGAGGTAAAAGAAAAATTTGAAACGAGAATTGGTGGAAGATTTGAACCTCTACTGAAGATGGAAGGAAACACAAATGAGATCTGGAGAGCTGGCAGAGACGTAATTAGAGAGGAGGCTGACAGAGTATCGGGGATAAAGAGAAGGAGACAACGTTGGATGACAGAGGAAGTGTTACAAAAGTGTGATAGAAGGAGAGAAGCGAAAAAAACAAAAAACGCTGTTTCTACTGCAGAGAATTTACAGAGGTATAGACAGAGATGTAGAGAAGTAGAGAATGTATGTAAAGAAGCAAAGGTAAGTTGGATATAAAGTTTATGTGAGAGGTGTGAAAATAGTTACAGAACTGGAAACCCACACATAATGTATAAAACAGTGAAAGAAATAACAGGAATGGAACACAGAAAATAATATAGTGAAAGATGAGAGAGGTCAGAAAACAAGCTTGGTGGAGGAAACAAAGATTTGGAGAGAGCATTAGAAGGGAGTTTTATAGGGGGAAATCCCTATGGGAGATGAAAGAGAATACCCGGAATTACAGGTGGAAAACGGAAGAAAAACTACGCCTCACATACAGGGTGTACATAAAGTCAGGATCTATTTTTGTGAAGCACTTGGAAATTATATGGAATTCAATCATAAAATGATAAAGTGGGAACATTTATTAAATAATTAAGAGTAGGATTCGACGTGACGCCCATCAGTATCCCTGCACAGCTCAAATCGTTCCGCAGCATTTTTAAACACATTTTGGAGCATTTGCGGGGTTATGTTATCTGCAGCAGTTCGTATACGTGTACGTAAGTTTTCAAGACTCGTAATCTTCGTCTGATAGACGTGCGATTTGATAAAGCCCCATGCAAAGAAATCTAAAGGTGTTAAATGTGGTGATCTCGCTGGCCAAGGTCTGTTGCTTCCGCGTCCGATCCAGCGATTTGGAAAACGTCCATTTAGATAATCCTGAACAATTTTGGCATAGTGAGTTGGAGCACCATCATGTTGATTCTAAGGTACTAACACTGTAAGGAACATTCTCTCACATCTTCATTCTAATCTATTATCATTGTTATGTATGATATATATATATATTCCCATCCATAAATTGTAAGTGACGTCATTTCCGTTTGGTACACTTGCTGCTTAGTATTACCTAGCAGCAAGTGTGCCGTTCCTAGATATTAATAGACACTAATATGAGTCATAATGCGTGGATGACTCGTTATCATACCGGAAGCGGACTGATTTCTTGTTTGCTTTTATCGAATTTATCTTCTTTCTTTCTCCTTTCTTACCGGATGTCTATAAAAAGAGAGAGAGAGATACAGAGAGAGAGAGAGTTACTAGTAATAATAACAATAATAATAATAATAATAATAATAATAATAATAATAATTAATTACATTAATTAAATTAAAAGAACGAACGTTGCGAGACGTGAAGTTGACCGGCATTATCATTAATCCTGTGGCCATTGTTTAAAGGCTGTTTCCGTGTTGTTTTTTTTTTAGTTTTATTGCGAAGCGCCCTCGCCAGAGTTAGAGCCTCGCCAGAGGTAGTATATGTACGAATTTTTTTTGTGTTTGGCCAAACAATATTGGTTACAAAGATTTTTTAAGGTTCATTTTATAGTAGTATTTATATTTGCTATACCGGTTTTTAAAGTTTGATATTATGGTAGTATTTATGTGTGTAGAGTACCTAAGTTTTCAAGACTCGTAATCTTAGTCTGATAGACGTGCGACTCGATAAAGCCCCATGCAAAGAAATCTAAAGGGGTTAAATCTGGTCATCTCGCGACACAAGGTCTGTTGCTTCCGCATCCGATCCAGCGATTTGGAAAACGTCCATTTAGATAATCATGAACAATTTTGGCATAGTGAGTTGGAGCACCATCATGTTGATTCTAAGGTACTAACACTGTAAGGAACATTCTCCCACATCTTCATTCTAATCTATTATCATTGTTATGTATGATATATATATATATTCCCATCCATAAATTGTAAGTGACGTCATTTCCGTTTGGTACACTTGCTGCTTAGTATTACCTAGCAGCAAGTGTGCCGTTCCTAGATATTAATAGACACTAATATGAGTCATAATGCGTGGATGACTCGTTATCATACCGGAAGCGGACTGATTTCTTGTTTGCTTTTATCGAATTTATCTTCTTTCTTTCTCCTTTCTTACCGGATGTCTATAAAAAGAGAGAGAGAGATACAGAGAGAGAGAGTTACTAGTAATAATAACAATAATAATAATAATAATAATAATAATAATAATTAATTACATTAATTAAATTAAAAGAACGAACGTTGCGAGACGTGAAGTTGACCGGCATTATCATTAATCCTGTGGCCATTGTTTAAAGACTGTTTCCGTGTTTTTTTTTTTTTAGTTTTATTGCGAAGCGCCCTCGCCAGAGTTAGAGCCTCGCCAGAGGTAGGTATATGTACGAAGTTTTTTTGTGTTTGGCCAAACAATATTGGTTACAAAGATTTTTTAAGGTTCATTTTATAGTAGTATTTATATTTGCTATACCGGTTTTTAAAGTTTGATACTATGGTAGTATTTATGTGTGTAGAGTACCTAAGTTTTCAAGACTCGTAATCTTCGTCTGATAGACGTGCGACTCGATAAAGCCCCATGCAAAGAAATCTAAAGGGGTTAAATCTGGTCATCTCGCGACACAAGGTCTGTTGCTTCCGCGTCCGATCCAGCGATTTGGAAAACGTCCATTTAGATAATCCTGAACAATTTTGGCATAGTGACAAGGAGCACCATTAGGCCTGTTCAAAAATCAACTTTTTCTTATTTTCATAGGTTTCTGTACATTTTCCCATGCTTTTTGACCTGAAAAAGCCGAAAATCACAACTATTTTGACCTAGGATGTTGGGAAGCATTGCCGCATGGAGCTTTAAATTTTCTGCCTTGAAATCGGCCAAAGCGCCAATTCCGGGGTCCCTTGAATTATGTTTTGCACTTTAACTTTTGATCTAAACAAGATAGAGCAACAAATTAGGTATCAAATGAAAGAGCATAAAATTAATAAATAATATAATAATAATAATAATAATAATAATAAATAAATAATAATTAATAATAATAATAATAATATCTATCATTTTTCAGGAAACAACAGAAACTCAATCAGAATCTAGAAAACCATCTACAAGTTACAACTTCACAATGGCATTAAGCAAGGAGCTGAGGGAGCTTCGTGGGCGCACAGTTGATATCTCAGAACCGCCACGTACTGTCCACAGGCAGGTGTCAACTGGGCCATCTACCAGATCTCTCACTGAAACTTTCCTGGTTGGATACCCTTCAGCTTTTATCAGTGGTTCTCAGCTTCCCACCAACAGACAAGCGTTCCAGTATTTCCTTAATCTTCAGAATTTACCGGAAAATGCAGGGAGGCCCATGGTTCAAGACCTTGCATATGAAACAGTTGAATCTATCATCCCATTCTGGCAGATGGCTAGGATCAAGACAATGACCAAGTACAACGCAATGAAGCTCTTCATGAAACTACATGAGAAACATCGTGCTCTGGTGAAAAGCAAAGGAAGAGCAAGTAACCCTGGAGGAAAAAGAGGAGCATTTGTGCTGGAATTAGACAGCCTGTTCGATATAGGAGCGCCAGATGCAATCCAGGAAATACAGAACAACAGACTGTTATCCAGAGAGAAGAAAGATGAGGATATCAGGTTCTACGAAGACCAAAAGACTGAGAGGAAAGGTCATATGTCTGGTCATGACAAGATTTTTGAGACAAGATCCCTGCAGCAAGCAGCGAGGAATGAAAGACTGCAGCATAGACAAGAACAAGGTAAAACTAATTACTTTGAACGTTACAAAAAGTTTTAAGTTTTACTCCATTGCGATATTTAGCATGTACTTAACAATTACTGTCTTAACATGTTGTACTATTTTACAGCTGCAGCAGAACAAGAGGCAGTTGTTCATGTGGATGACATTACCTGGGGTGACTCAACTGACAACGACGCTAACACAGAGGACATGGATTACCATCAGCCTCGTCCTGGATGTTCTCACCATCAAGACACTGTGACTAGTGTGACTTTGACCTTTCCAAGGAAGGTCATGGAATGTGATGTCATCTGCAATACAGCTGATCGTCTTGGTTTATCAGACAATCAAGTTACTGCCATGGTTTCTGCCACCTTGAAAGCTGGAGGGGCTGATCTGGATAACTTCGTCATCTCAACCTCAACAACACGTCGCAACAGAATGCTGTCCAGGTATAATATCAGCCAGAGTCACATGTCCAAGTTTTGTGAAAACCCCCCACAGTACGCTGCCTTACACTGGGATGGAAAGTTGCTTGCTCAAAGATGTCTTGGGCAGTGAACCTGGAAGTACCTCAGAGACTTTAGCTGTGCTAGTGTCTGGTCCACCTTCATACACTGAAGGAAAGTTATTGGGAGTACCTGTCATCGACAATTCTTCTGGCACAGCTCAGGCTGAGGCTTCAATGGATTTACTGGAGACATGGGAACTTACGGATAATGTTACTGCCCTTGTTTTTGACACCACATCCAGTAACAGTGGAGTTCACAGAGGAGCTGCCAAACTGCTAGAGAAAATGCTGAACAAAAAGGTGTTTTGTCTGGCCTGTCGACATCACATCCTGGAAATCCTAGTAGGAGCAGTTTGGGAGAAGCTGTTTGGGAAGGTGAAGGGGCCAGATAATCCCTGGTTTGAGCATCTGAAGGATGTTTGGACGGACTTGGCCAAGGAAAACCCAAAGATGCTGGCTATCAACAGCAAATGGCTGAAGGAAAAGAAGAAGAACAGTGAAGAAATACTCCAAGACATTCTAACAGCAGAAAGGCTTCCAAGAGCCGACTACAGGGAAATGGCTGAACTGACAGTCATTGTTCTTGGAGGAACGCCTCCTCGAGGTATTCACTGGAGTCGACCAGGCGCCATTCATCAGGCCAGATGGATGGCCAGAAACCTGTACTCCATGAAAATGCTGATGTTTGCAGATCAACTTGAGTACGACGAAGACACTGTATCAAAGCTGGAAAGACTCAACACCTTCCTTGCGCTGTCCTACACTCCTCTATGGATGATGTCAGTGTCTGCTGCAGATGCTCCCGTGAATGATCTAAGTCTAATCCAGGACATGTTGAAGTACAAGAAAACTGACCCAGAGCTTGCTGATGCAGTACTTAATAAGATGGAAAACCACAAATGGTACCTGACGCAGGAAGTCGTGCCATTTGCCCTGTTCAGCAGTAGATTGAGTGACACATTGAAGCACGACATTGCTGCCCAGTTACATGCCACTGAGAAGCCAGACAGCTTCAGAACAGGAAAGCCTCTATTCCAGAGAGTCACAGCTAAGACCACCCTGGTTGATCTCATTGGCCCAGAATCACATTTCCTGCTGGACACACTGAACATTGGATCCGAGTGGCTTCTGGAACCTGTCACGTCTTGGCCACAGAATGAGGACTACAGAAAAGCGTTGGACTATGTTAAGAATCTGAAAGCGGTGAATGACATTGCTGAACGTGGTGTCAAGATGATGAGCGACTTTGCAAATGTCATAACAACAGATGCCAAACAAAGGGACTATCTCCTTCAAGCTGTGGAGTTCAACAGACGCCGCTTTGACAGCTTCAAGAAACAAACTCTCAACAACTGACTGTGTAAATGTCATTATGAAATTAATCATCATGTAATGCTTTCACTTCTTGATCGATTAGACTTGTAACAAAATGTTAATCTCAAATTTGTGTCATGAATAAGGCGCCTTGTCTGCCTTGAGTGTGAGAAAACGAATTTTGTGATATTTCTGAAATCTTTGTATGTACCAATGTGCCATTTCTTGTTCCAAGACTATCATAATTGTATAAGTTAGAAAGAGGATTAAAAACACTTTAATTTGGTGCCTATTTTGTTGCTCTATCTTGTTTAGATAAAACGTTATAGTGCAAAACATGATTCAAGGGACCCCGGAACTGGTGCTTTTGGCCGATTTCAAGGCAGAAAACTTGAAGCTCCATGCGGCAATGCTTCCCAACAACCTAGGTCAAAATGGCTGTGATGTTCGGCCTTTTCAGGTCAAAAAGCATGGGAAAAAGTACAGAAACCTATGAAAATAAGAAAAAGTTGATTTTTGAACAGGTCTAGAGCACCATCATGTTGATGGAGGACGGTACTAACAATCCTATCCCCAATCAGCTGAGGTTCAAGGAATTGCTGCAACATGTCCAGATAAATAAGCCCCGTAACTGTAGCTTCAGCAAAGAAAAAAGGACCATAAACCTTAGATTTTGTTAAACCCATCCAGACATTAACTGTAGGTGAGTCTCTTTCCCAATTTTGGACGAAATCATTCGGTCTTTCATCTGCCCAAATTCGACAGTTATGGCGATTTACTTTTCCACACGTATGGAAAGTGGCTTCATCACTAAAGAGAATGTTGTCCATTGAATTATCACTCCAGATTTGTTCTACGAGATCAGCACACACAGCACTTCGTCGAGGGAAATCTTCCTCATGTAAATCATGTAAAACCTGCAAATGATAGCTTTTCTCTGCAAATTAACTTTCAGAATTTTGTGCACAGATGACGTCGGGAGGCCGAGTCTGTGTGATGCAGCACGAACGGACGTACGTGGCTCCTCAGTGATAATTCCGCGTACTGCATTCACGGTAAGATCTGACAT
>JAJOZX010001122.1:80000-102500 GCA_023014485.1 Bathynomus jamesi
CTTTGATCTAAGAGGAGCGTCACTTCTTCCTTTGGAACCGTTTTTTCTTTGGGACAAGAACATTGTGTTAGTACTTTTCACTTGCACGCTGCAATGTCAAAAAGTTTCGTGTGTGCTTCTTTTTTGAACATATCAATCTTTGCTTTGTAAGCTTCAGAATTTTTTCTGCTTTGGTATGGCTTCATAATGACACGATACTTTTCGTGGTAGCTTCTGAACATTGTTTCACTTCGCCTGTCTGACAGAATTGGGACGGAAGCACTTTCCCAAATTGTTTTCAATTTATCAACAACTTGTTCTAATATTTGAGATATTGAAGGATCTTTATTAGTATTCTGTTTCAAATCGTTTCTTACAAACAAGTAATATTTAAAAACTCCTTCGTATGTAGGAAGATTCCTGTGCCACAAATCTTCCCCCATACCAAACATGGGGCACTCAGTTGAGGCCCTGGTTGATTTTGCACAAACTCGAGACATTTTGAAAGTATACAAATCTGAAAAAGAAAGAGCTAATATCAATTATACGTTAATTTCAGTTAATAGTACATGGCAAACTTAGGGCAACACAATACAGAAATGCAAAATATATAAGAAATATAGTTTAGACTATCTGAGTAACGCCAACAACAGAACACCCACCTGCTACGAGAGCGACAGCTACACTGAACCGAGGTACTCACGTGACAGCTGAGTGAGCTGACTATAGAAAACTGTTTTTAGAGAATAGAAACTTTTTTAAAGGTTGACTGAGCTATTTTTATACAAGTGTGAATAAATTCTTGTCTATTGTGCATCGTGGACTCTTCTGTAATTATTGGTTAAAATCTGCTTTTTTCAATTTTTTTCAATATTGAAGGTCATTGTGGCACCTGAAGATATTAATGTTATGATTTTAAATTTATACCAGCTTATTTTCTCACTACTCCACACATTTTCCACACTAGCCAATTTGAAAATTCGAAAAATGAGTTTTTCACTCGGCCCTATCGTACAGTACACGTATACCCAGTATCACCCGGCAGCTGGTTGGTGTTCAGTGTCGCTGCAGTCTTCATACAGAACAGTTTGCTTGCATAGTTTACTTGCATTATCAACCCTTTGTACAATGAGTGTGATTAGAAAAGCTGAAGATGCTATTGGAAGTGCTAAGAAGAAACGCAAAGTGATTACTTTAGAAGAAAAGTTACGTATGTTACGTATGTTAATAAACTTATAAAACTATATACTGTGTTTCATTTACTCATTTTGGCAACATTAACGTTTTAACATGTATTATGCATCCTGATTATTGAGGTTTATTCGATTTATTACGGTTTTTGAAAAGTTTTGGCAGCATTAACGTAATTAACATGTATTATGCATCCCGATTATTGCGGTTTCGGTTATTGCGGCGTTTTCGCTGGCAGCATTAACCGCAATAACTGGGGAATTCATATATATATATATATATATATATAGATATAAAAACACTGTATATATATATATATATACGGTGTATATATACTAAATGTAAGGTGGGAACAGAGGATAAGTAATAAAAGAGTGCGGGAGATGGCCGAGCTGGACCAGAACATCGTGGAGAGAGTGAATGACATACAGAGGAGATGGTATGGCCATGTCGAAAGAATGGATGCTGGAAGATGGCCGAGGACCGTACTATACGGACGAATGCACGGTAACAGACCAAGGGGAGGACCTAGAACAACATGGTGGCGAAACTTGAGAAACTCGAATGCACGACTCCCAGTGAGAGAGATGATGAATTTGGCAAGAGATCGGGCTGCGTGGCGGAGATACCGGCGCACCGTTATGAAGGACCCCACCTGACAACGGTCAGATGGGACTTAAGTCAAGTAAGTCAAGTCATATATATATATATAATATATCGTAAAGAAACGACGCTTGTATAGGAGATATTCCGCGCAAGACGAGAGAGAGAGAACGGAACAAATGAAAAAATGAGGTAACCACCTGGGAATCGAACCCTGGATCTTCCGATTGCCGGTCAGACGCGATACCATTACACTATGGACCTCACTCTTCCAAATGCCGTAATTCTTCTACATACTCGCAGAAACCAATGCCCCAAGGGGGCACCTCCCGCATGCCGTAACATTAATACCTTCAACTGCAAAGAACACGCAGTATAAATAACGTAAAGAAACGACGCTTGTATAGGAGATATACAAGCGTCGTTTCTTTACGTTATTTATACTGCGTGTTTTTGCAGTTGAAGGTATATATAATATATATATATATATATACATTTCTATTTCTAAATATATATATATATATATATATATATATATATATATGAAAATTATTTCACGAAGGTAACACGTGAAAAATATTTATGATGAATAAAACCACGAAGGAAAGGAAACACAAAATGGTGCTCAAGCGCTTTCGTCTAATGACATCCTCAGGAACACTGAAGTATATAAAAAGGTTAAGCCTACAGTATATATAGGTTACAGAAAGAAAAAAAGAAAAAATAAATAACATACATACACACAAACACACATATATATATATATATACCTACATATCTATATATACAAATACATACATACATACATACATACATATATATACAATAAACAGAGAAGTAAAAATAATAAAAAATTAAAAATTAAAACCTTAAAGGATTACCAATGAGGCGTACAGATTGTAAGGAAAAATATCGATTTTTAGCACAGATCAAATGGATTATAAAAATACAAATTTATACTGGAACTCTGCCGGGTTTTAGCACAATGCTGCCTATGGTCAGGTTTCGATATATATAAAAAAAATAAAATAAATAAAATGCAAATTAAAAGTTAATCGATTTTTAGCACAAGATCAAATGGATTATAAAAATACAAATTTATACTAGAACTCTGTCCGGGTTTTAACATATTGCTGCCTATGGTCAGGTTTCGATATATATAAAAAAATAAAATGCAAATTAAAAGTTAATAAAGTAGAAGACAAGTTTACCAAAGATTTAATGTTTTACACTTCTTATCTAAATCTGCTTTAAAGGAATTCAACATAACAGGATCGAGTTGAAAAAGACCTTTGCTTATGTTGAAGTTATTTGAAAGTTGGATAATGGCAGACTCAAGAATATTTCTATTAACAATGTTGCTTGAATGGAATAAAACTGAAGCATTATTCCAATCAATACAGTGGGCTAACTCTGACAAATGGACAAAAAGGGCACTGGACAACTGTCCTGTTCTAACGGAATATTGATGCTGTTTTATACGTGTGTGCAAATCCTTTCCCGTCTGACCTATGTAAAAGGAATCCAACTTTCAAATAACTTCAACATAAGCAAAGGTCTTTTTCAACTCGATCCTGTTATGTTGAATTCCTTTAAAGCAGATTTAGATAAGAAGTGTAAAACATTAAATCTTTGGTAAACTTGTCTTCTACTTTATTAACTTTTAATTTGCATTTTATTTTTTTATATATATCGAAACCTGACCATAGGCAGCAATATGTTAAAACCCGGACAGAGTTCTAGTATAAATTTTGTATTTTTATAATCCATTTGATCTTGTGCTAAAAATCGATTAACTTTTAATTTGCATTTTATTTTTTATTTTTTTTTTTTATATATATCGAAACCTGACCATAGGCAGCATTGTGCTAAAATCCGGCAGAGTTCCAGTATAAATTTGTATTTTTATAATCCATTTGATCTTGTGCTAAAAATCGATATTTTTCCTTACAATCTGTACGCCTCATTGGTAATCCTTTAAGGTTTTAATTTTTAATTTTTTATTATTTTTACTTCTCTGTTTATTGTATATATATGTATGTATGTATGTATGTATGTATTTGTATATATAGATATGTAGGTATATATATATATATATGTGTGTTTGGTGTATGTATGTTATTTATTTTTTCTTTTTTTCTTTCTGTAACCTATATATAGGCTTAACCTTTTTATACTTCAGTGTTCCTGAGGATGTCATTAGACGAAAGCGCTTGAGCACCATTTTGTGTTTCCTTTCCTTCGTGGTTTTATTCATCATATATATATATATATATATATATGTATATATATATATACATATATATTTATTTTTCTATATATATATATATATATCAGGGCTTGGGTCAAATGCACTTTGTCAGCTACAAATACAAATACAAATATGATAATTTTGGAATTGTTAAATACAAATACAGTACAAATACACACTTGCAGCTTTTTTATTTGGGAAATACAAATACAAATTGTTCAAATACGAGTACAAATACAAATACGAGTTTCAAATTTTCTAGTTGTGACTTCTATCAGTTAATTATTTCTTCCCGTTTTGAGACTAAGTTAAAATTAAACAAAAGTGAGCATTACTAAAAACTGTTTCGTTGACAATTAACAAAAAACAATTCGTTACTGGTTACATTTTATAAATATCAACTTTTCAAACCACTCATCAGTTACAGTGCACCTCTCGGGGCGAAATATCTTCCCTGCAACACTCAGGGCCTAGCCTGTCCTGTTCTCCTGACCCAACCTACTGACTCGCTGACGTGTTGTATTTGACATGTGTTTGAGCAAATACGGCAAATACAACGCTCAAATACAAATAAAATACAAATACACAGCCTTCGACATCTCAAATATAAATACAAATACAAATACGGAAAATTATTGTATTTTAAATACAAATACTTATTTGACCCCAGCCCTGGTATATATATACCAGGCCATATACAAGGCCATCCGTGTTCCATATCAAAATGTAAGAACTCATGCCAAAAATTAGACAGATCATACAATATTTAGAGGTCGCGACCAGTTCCTATATTTTTTGGATTTGAAACAAAAATACAATATCAATGTTTATTTCAAAATTTAAAGTCAACAGCACAGAGCACATGTTATGCAAAAATATACTAGAACACATGTCATAGCAGTTAATACGACTGCACTAAATCCTTGTATATCAAACAAAGAACGTCACACCCGTTACCTTTTCTTCGTCAAAGCCAACTTCGTCGGAACTGGCAATCTTTTTCGGTGGCTGGCGACGAGTCGCAGTAGGTATTGTTTCTGGGTCTCGTCTTTCGTCAGCGCGGTATTGTAGGACTGAATAAGAGCGACTCCTCGTTCGGCACAGTCGTTGACGACCTTGAGGAGCCTGCACTTAGCTTTAAGTAACTGGCAAATGGGGTCTGTCAGTCAAAGGAAGGGAGGTTTTGATAAGAATGTCTTGGCTTCATCTTGTCCTTTCATGGAGAGAATATCGAATATCTTCAAAGACCGGCTCGTGATGTACGACGCCAATGATGTACGACGCGAGAGGCGCGAGGTGCTCAGAGAAGTACCACAAATGGCGATAGAAGGCCATAACAGCCGCCTCCCTGATGGCACGGTCAGGATATTCATGGAGGAGAGCAATTAGGTTTAAGTCGTTGAGGGGGGCCCTCTCTGAGAGAGGGGCCTCGTGCCAGTAGCGAGCGTAAATAAGAGAAACGAGGAGGCAAATCTTTGTGACGCCAGCTGTCTCGTGGGCCGTCAACTTAATCTGGCTCCTAAAAAGAAAGATCTTCAGCAAGTATATTGCCTTAGCCATCCACCGCGCGTTGTGCATAGCGCCTGGCGCACGAAAGGATGGTTTTCCGTCGGAGGATCCCCCTAGGAATATATGACAGAACTGAAGCAACTCTCCATAGTCATCCCGTGGGAGCTGGCTTTTGACTGCCTCCGAGTAAAATGACATCATCTCCTCTCGTAGGCCATTCGGCATGCCAACGAAGAGCTCGTCTCCAGCAGAACGGAAATCAACTATATTAATATCAGGCCAGGTCTTCTGGAAGCGTTTGAAGATTCCCACTTCAGGCTCACCAGTTGGTGTCAGGGCGACAGAAACTACGGCCGACAACATTACCTCGAACACGTGATGACGGCACGCGATCCAGATGAGCTCCTTGTCCAGAGCCTTCTCAATTAAGGTGCACGCGCCCATATTCAGCCCAGTATTGGTTGCCGTCGTGTCGAAGACTAGTCCCTGAATCATGGGTTTGAGGTTCCATTCCTCCAGCGTTTGGACACATGCATTGCACTGCTCCTCTCCCGTGCCGCGGCCAATCTTAGGGACGGCAAGAAGTTGCTCTGTTTCACCACCAGTCACCAAGATGGCGACGCGATCCTCAAGCTTTTTATTGCTGGCGATATCTGGAAGCAGTTTACCGTCCCAGTGGAGAAGCAGTGGGCTGTCCGGCGAGAAAACAGCCTGTTGAGCAGTTGCTACCGCCTCACGAGTGGTGACCCGCCCTCGCTGAATGGTGTTCCGTGATAGCGCCACAGACTCCAGGCCATGACCGAGCACTTGCGTGACGGCTCCTACGACGAACATGGCAGCGCGGTCAGGGAGTTTCACTCCGTCGAGCGCGGCGGCTACTTCCTTGGTCACAATGGTCTGCTTCGATTTCTTATTCCTTGGCTGATCTTGACTGGATGTTGACGGAGCTTGGAAATCATCTTCGGACTCCGTCGATATGGAGGAGCTACAGATGTCAGCAATGGCGGAACTAGACGGAACAGCCGTATTCGCCTGTTGGGCGCTCAACATACTTTTTTCCTTTCGAGCACTGGCCTGATCACTCCTGAGGCGCTTGCGAGTCTCCTTGTTCGTCAAGGTCTTGTCGATCCCGGACATACTCTCGCTCGAGGGATCCTGCTGTTGCATCCGCAGGAACTGTTTGTCTTCTTCGTCCGTCATAATACTAAAGGCGTCTTTTCGTGAGATGTCAAATAGTTTGGTGAGATTCTCCATGAATTTTCTTTCCTTGATTCGGCACCCGTCTTTCGGTTTCAATCGGTTTTTCTTCAACCCACAATATTCTTCATAGAGCTTCCGAAGCTTGCGCACGCCGGAGTCCACCCGCTGGGTCGGAATTCGTGCCCTGTCCCAGATTGTCAGCGCCCTGTCTATGATGGCCTTAGCACTGTCACCGACTGTGGATCCCTTCTGGTGGTGAAACATGAAGTTCCTGAGAATAGCGCCGTTTGCTAGCAGGCCAGATCCCAAGATGTCCGTGTCCGGCTTACCCAGGAGCCAAACTTTCGGACTGTTCCTTGTCGTTGTCATGGTCTTGGCCTGTGGAATGGAAGATAAAATGGAAATTAGAGTTAAAGAACCTATACATATGTTTTATGTAGAATATAAAACAAACAATTTTAACAATTTTAATAAACTTTTATAAATTTTAATTTTTTTTTTCATTTTTAACAATTTTAATAAACAATTCATTGTTCGAAATTGCTTATCAAGGTCAGTGCAGTAAATGAATAACAAAAAAAAATAAGTATAGTGTCCGCCACTCACTGGTGAAAAGTTTAACTTGCCTTATTGGTGTGATTCACTGCGCGGCGTAACCCAGATGGCAGGAACACAACAAAAACACGTCTACACCTAGCGAGACTTGGCGACCAACTGAGCTAGTGAGAAGTGCATTGCTCTCATATAGAGATTCTTTGGATATAGGTTTACAGTCTACAGTGGCGTTGCTCGGCAAATATTTATTAGAGAACATAATGGTGACCCAAAATTACTGAAATTACGGAATTTAGATATTTTTACCTTGAGGTCGCGACCTCTAAATATTGGCCGATCTTCCTGATTTTTTGCATGAAAGCTTCTTTTGTAATATGGAACAGGAATAGTCTTGTGGAGAATAGCAATTCAAACTTTTATTTTTTCAGTTAATTTTTGGGCCACCCTAATATATATATATATATATATATATATATATATATATATATATATATATACAGTGTATATATATATATATAATATATATATATACAGTGTGTGTATATATATATATATATATATAATATATCCTAAAAAAAGTGGCCACCTTTTTCACCGAGCCAACAAAACCACAGCTCCAAGGCTAACTAAATGAAACAGAAATAATATTAAACCTTTAATATTGTTCTTAAAATATTTCCTTGTGGGCGGCTGTACTTCAAGTCTGGTATGTCATAATTATGTCTTAATTAACATCGAACTTGGTAAAAAAGTTCCTGAATTGTATTCTATATGAAAATCGTTTCTGACGTTCGGCGAAGTGCCTCGCCTTATTACTTTGGTCGTAAAGGCAATAGGCCATTAAGATTTTTCGAAAAGTTTTGTATTTGCCTTTCGCTCTAAAGATTACTTGACTTTTTTGGTTGACACAATTCCTCCATGCATCTGCTACTTTCAGAGAGAAATCGCGTTTATGAGAACGTAGAAGATTGTTTTCCGGTAGCCTGCAGGTCACTACATGCACACACACACACACACACACACACATACATATATATATATATATATATATATATATATATATATATATATACACAGGGTGTTTCATAACATGTGGGACGCACTTTCAGGATGGATTCAGGACCTGAAAACAATGAAAAAAGTTTATATAAACATATGCCAGAAATCGCTTTGTTTCGAGTTACAGCCCGTTATGTGTTCCAGCAAGTATCCGCCTTACCTTTAAAGGAAGTGCTTAAAATGATCGCCTTGCGCTTGAATACACGCCTGAACACGCCTCGTCGTATACTGCCTGACGCGTTCAAACATTCTAGGTATTGCTCGGATTTTTTGGCATCCTTGTTCTACACGTTGGCGAAACATTTCAACGTTGTCAATGGGTGTCACGTAAACGATGGATTTCAGATGACCCCCACAGGTAAAAATCGAGTGGATTCAGGTCCGGGGAGCGAGCAGGCCAGTAGTATGGCCGCAAAAGGTTAGAGTGCAGAAATTGCAATGTTGATCAAATGTTTGCAAAGTGCCAACCCCCTACCCCAGTGCCACCCCTCCTCCTTTCCACCCACCCCCTCCCTCAGTGCAAAAAATGGGGGAATTCCCCCAGCAAGCTGGAGGAGTCCACCTAACCTCTTTGGGGGAGAAGTTGGGTCGACCTCACCCCGAAAAGGGGTATACCTAAGCTAAGAGAGGGAGAGATTGAGAGAGAGAGAGAGAGAGAGAGAGAGAGAGAGAGAGAGAGAGAGAGAGAGCATCTGCCACCTGCGATATGCAAGTGCATAATACGAGATCTTCACAGCTTCACTGGGCTTAGAACTCGAAATCCGCCAGTTGGCATAGAAGCTAGTGCCTCCAGGCATTATCAGCCAGTTGGCACAGTGTATATATCGTTTGACCAGCCAAAATGCGCACACAAACTTCCCGACTATATTTACGCTCATGGAATCCCTATTACACACACAACTATATATACACGTTTACAGGTCTTCAACTCCCTCCGTCATCACCCGTTTACACCATCTACACGTCATAGATCTTCTACAACACACACACACACACATTATGATTTCCCCATACGAAAACGTCCCAGCCTATGAAATGTTGTTTATTATAGTGATCACCAAAATAAGGCAACTATTTGACTCTTCAGATTTATTATTATTAATGGGACACAAAAATTTCCTACACTATCTGAAACAATGAACTGAATAACCTTTATCATCCTTCGTACATACATTATTTATCATTATTAAGAATTATTATATAAAAAAATTAAATGGAATCATTTATTTAACGCAGTATATATACATATATATATATATATATATATATATATATATATATATATTAGGCCGGGTCGAAAAGGGGTCATGGTCAAGATTTTGCTTAGGTACATATTGTGAGGTTGATCATTTTGTAATAGTAGTATCCACACCAAAAATCAAGGCTGTGGGACCTTCGCCACCCGCCCTACCGATACTCACTTTTTTCCATATGAATTTGTATGGGAAATAGCCAAAAATCGAATGGCCAAAATCGGGTTCCCGGCACGAATTACATCAGAATTGGCCATTCAGCAACTTTTTTTGAGATCGGGGGGTAGGGGGTAGGGTCTTAAATCTGGTGCTGACTCAGAGCACCGGATATAAGACCTAATATTACATTATTTTTTTTTCTTTCCAGATTCCTATTTAGGTACCTAGAATGTTAAAAGTTTGTATTAAAATACGTTATTTAATTTTAAAATATCAGTAATAAATAATATATAGTTAAAATCTTATTAAATTAAATTATGGCTACTCGAAAAAGAATCCACAATGCAGCCTTTTGCAGCAGAAATTTTGAGCTACCAAGATCTATAAATTTTCTAGCAAACGATTATATTGATTTGATTAATTGGAATGAGCAGATAATCACTCCTCCACCTTTGCTAAGTAATTTTAACAATGAGGAATTGCTTCAGATTAGAACTAAACCTCTAGAAATACTAGATTTTCCATGTCATAGCCAAAGCGTTGAACGGGGTGTGAACTTAGTAACTAAATCTAGCCAGGAAAGAATTGGTTATATTAATCGGCATAAATTTATTTTAAATACTTTAGAATCTAGAAAAGAACTGCCTACTTTTCAGTGGAAAGGTCAATGGAAGAAATAAAAAAAAAACATTAGTTTTAGGTCCAAAATTTTGAATTTCTCTCTTTTAATTTTTAAATTTCTACCAATACAATAATAGCTAAAAATTTATGTATTAAATTTTTTTTCATGCATTTTGTATTTTAAAATTTTTTTTTTTCATTAAAAAATAAATATACAGGGTGGGGCACGGGAATCAAGTGTTTTTTGAATAGCTAGTAATCGGCCATTAGGAATGGGAGGGGCGTGCGGTAGGTAGCATTCCATTCCTGGGTTCATAGCATTTAACTTTAACTAACACTCACCTTTATCTTTCAGGTGCCATCATGGAGCAGTGGACGTTAGAACACCGCATGTTCGCGTATGATCATTTTGTTAGGAGTGGCGAGTCAGTGACAGCAGTTCAGCGTGCGTTTCGCCGCAGATTCAACATTCATCGAAATGACTCTGTTCCCGCTCGTGACACAATCTTACGTTGGGTTAACAATCTTCGAACAGGAGGCTCAATAATGAAAACAAAACCGAAGGGGCCGCAACGCACTGTGCGTACTCCAGAGAACGTTGAAAGGGTCAGACAAGCGATGTTGCAAAGCCCAGGCCGCTCTGCTCGGAGACATTCAGCTGCACTCGGAATCAGCAATCGTACTGTTAGACGGATTTTGCATGAAGAATTACATTTTCACCCATACAAGTTAGCGATGGTGCAGGAATTGAATGTAAACGATTGCCCCCAACGACTGAATTTTGCACAGGAAATGCTTGCACTTTATGAGCAGAATGAAAACATGATGGTGGTAATGAGTGATGAAGCCCATTTCCACCTTAATGGGGCCGTCAACAATCAAAACTGTCGGTATTGGGCTGCTGAAAATCCGCGACAACTCCATGAAAAACCGCTGCATAGCCCTAAGGTTACAGTTTGGTGCGCGGTGGGAAAGTTTGGCGTCATCGGTCCCTATTTCTTCGAACAAAATGGGGTTACCGTTACCATAACATCTGGGCGTTACATTGAGATGGTGAACACCTTTTTCATCCCTGAGTTACGAAGAAGGCGTATTGCTCGTCGACATTTGTGGTTTCAGCAAGATGGGGCCACGCCACACACCGCCAGAGCGTCAATGGCTGTTCTTCGCCCCCTGTTTCCCAACCATCTCATTTCGAGATTTGGTGACATTGCATGGCCCCCTCGGTCCCCTGACTTGTCCACATGTGACTTCTTTCTATGGGGGTACCTCAAGTCACGTGTCTACGAGGACAAGCCCCGTACATTAGATGCATTGAAGGAAGCGATCCGTCAACAAATCATCCAAATCAACAGAGACCTGCTGGGAAGAGTGGAGGCCAATTTTCGTAAACGCCTTCAACAATGCGTCGACGGCCAAGGACATCATATGCCAGATATAATTTTCGGTACATGATTATTATGACATGAAATGCTATGTTCTTACGAATGTTGTTCTACCAATATATTTTCTTTACAAAAATAAATATCATTTTCCTGATTATTCCAAAAACACTTGGTTCCCGTGCCCCACCCTATATAAGCGAACTTTTGTAATAATAAATTTTTTTTGAAGTAAATCGCAAATTATCTCGAATTTCACGAATTTTCTGAAAAAACTGAAACCGGTAGGGGGGTAGGGACCCTCAGAATTCAAAAATATTTTACCAGGGTGTTACTGTGATTCATTGAACCACCTCACACTATGGTCGTAAGAAATAAAAAATTTCGACTAAATTTGAGAGTTCCATTGAGTGAGCTTTGAGATTTGAGCTTGAGATATTGAGTTTTGAGAGAATATCGAGGTTTTGAGTTTATGAGGAAATATTGAGAGCCGTTAACCTAAACTACTGCGAGGGATGTAGTGGATGGGCAACGATAGATCTTAAATTATTTAATTAATGTTAAGACTAGTTTAAGAAAAAACCTGAACTTGACCGTACTATATTTCGAATTTGAGATTGAAGTTGTAGCCAAATGTGACTTAAATTTATCGATTAAAAGCTATTCAAACAAACTATTTCATTATCAAATACACACTGAAATCGGGGTTACAGAAGTAAGCGGAGGATAAAGAATTCACGCAGAGGGTCACTAACTTAAAGAAAGATTTATTATAACTTCAATTTACTCATCGAGAATTTACAGTGACCTTCGAGAAAAAACAATTTGTAATAAGGGTCCGTCTCCCCTGACAACGGACAATTATATTTTATTAGAAACTGGTGTCAGAAGTGGGGATAACGGATTTTTTATTACGAAACTGGTGTCAGAAGTGGGGCTAATGAAAATTTTTATTACAACTGGTGTCAGGTGTGGGGTAAACGGATTTTTTATTACAAAACTGGTTTCAGAAGTGGGATCTTCCCTTTCTGATACCCCCCACCTAAAAAACTAACTGAGAAAAGTGCTCTCCAAGTTTGTATATGAGGGCTACCAGCTCGCAACAGACGGCGACGAACAACAACGTGAGGGTCACACAATCGAGAACCGCTGCGTGGGCTGCTGCTGCTCAGGCCTAGTCGACATAGCAACTTGCTACTGGACACCAAGCAGCAGGAGGAGTAAACTTTCCCACCAACGTGGAAAGAGGGGTAAGCGACCCATCTTGTGTTGCGAGAGGTTTTAGAAGACGAGTGGAGAGCCTCCCTACAACGGGCAGTTCCGCTAAATTAGCCCCATCAAACCTTCATTTCTTTCCCCAAAATTGTGATATAAATAGAGTACCTTTCCTTCCAATCGGTTCCCCTAGACTCGAGTTTGAGAGTGATCCGGTTCCGAACCTATTTTTAGCACAATTTAGTGATTCAAATTCGGTCGAGTTTTGGCCGATCTCATTCGAGAACATTCCTCTTGGCCAAGAAGAAATCAGTCCCAACCATGTATCAGCAACCATTTCCTACCCACTTCCCTCATCCCCATGTCTCCCCTTTCTCTCCAATGTATCCTCACTTGTATTCCCCCAATGTAGGCTTCCCCGATCCACACGTTAATACTGTCCAGTATAACACTAGTAATGCACCCAATTCCATACAAAAAATGCCGGGTATAAGCACGCTCGATGTCTTCTATGTGAGGACAGGGGACACCTAGCTCGTCAGTGCGCCCTGATTGAAGGAGTGAAGACATTGAAGGAGAGTGAAAGGGTGCGTGAAAGGGATGAGAACTATAGGCGAGAGAATGAAAGAGATCATCGGAGGGAATGGACCCCAAGAGGAGGCCGACAGTATGAAGATTACGAAAGAAGAGGAAGTAGGTACTCCTCCCCTTCCGAATATTCGAGAAGACGGAACTTCTCGCCGTATGAGAGAAACAGAGATAACTATGGTAACCTCAGATACGATAACAGGTATGAAGGTAACCCAAGATACGACAACAGGTATGAGGGTAACCCCAGATACAACAACAGGTATGAGGGTAACCCCAGATACGACTACAGATATGAGAATCGGTACGAGAATCGGTACCGTTCACCGTCGCCCTATGAGCAACGAAGAAGAAGGGACTATTCCCCCTACAATAGAAACTACTCCTCTTACGACAGGAGAAACGGAGGTTACTCCTCCCCCGATAGGAATGGAGGCAGGTATCCCGACAGAAGAACGGACCGAAGTCCGTCACCATATTGGAGATACGATAAGGAAAGAGAACCTAACCGCGGATGACGCCCAGAAAAAGAATGGGAAAAAGGGCGAGATAATTCTCCGAGGCCCCGAAGAAATGACCCCTCAACCGAAAGGGACCTTTTCCCCCTTCGAGTGTCATTTAAGGAGGAGGAAGAGGTAAAACACAAGACAAAAAAACTGGAATTGAAGTCGATATTGGTAAGGAGAAAAGAAGACAAGGTCAGGGATCGGGACAGAAGAGATAAAGAAAGTGAAAGTGAACGAATGGAATGAAAGAGACAAAAAGTCTCACAAATAAGGAAGCGAAAGAGATGAACGAAATGTATGAAAGGAATGAAAGACGCAGCTTCAATAATGATACGAAAGAGGAGTGTCTAAATGTTTATGAAACGAGCGATATTGAAAGTGCATATACGGTGCGAGAGGACGGAGTGTGTCTGCAGAGTGATTTGACCTTGAGAGCGGAGTCTGCATTAGGCAGACCTCAAAACGAGTGCGAGGAAAGGGAAAGTGACTTTGACTTTGAGGTAAAGTCTCAGTCGGAGGACACAGACGCGGTGAAAACGATAGCGGTGTGTACGAGAAAAATGTACGAAATGTTTGAATTAAATGAGAGAGAAATAGAAAGAATGCATGAATCAAAATCCGAGAGCAAGTTACCTGACTGTGCGATAAACGAGAACACTATAGACCCAAAGGAAATTAATCCCCCAACAGACAAAATGGATAAACGGAGTAGATGACGTGTGTTCATGTGACGTGACTTTGAGACATAACGTGACGAAGAATGACTCGTGTTTGTATTGTGGGAACGGAAGTATTTTGAATCCTACGAACAAAAATGTAAATTGAAAAAATTAATTAAAAACGAGCGAGGAAAATATCGTGATAATGGATGCGGATGGATTGGCTATACAGGAAATGACGGAATTCAACGGAAAAGACATAAATGAAGTACCTCCCTCGTATAAATGCCCCTGGGAAGCGACCCGGGTTAAGATAAACGAAAGTTGCGTGAGGGAGAATGCAGAACAACAAATTATGAATGTAAACGATACCATGGTATCCCTTGAACTTTTAAACGAAGGGGCCGATGTCGGTCTAACAAGGGAAGGGTCAATTAACGCTGTTGGATTTCGACCCCAAGTCGAAATTACGAGTCATAGTTGTAAAAATGAAATTAAGCACTGAGCAAAATGTATAGAATCGCAATTGGTTTGGGCGAACGAAGGAGAGAGTGTATCCATTATCGTACAAAATGAATCTGCTCAAGATAGAGTTAAAGTTACGGGAGAAAGGACAAAGCTGGCGGGAGAAATTTTACGATAATGCGATTGCGAAGCGAAAAAAAACCTGTAGCGCGCCAAACGAATGCTCTTCCAACAGCGAAGAACTAAAGAAAGAAGTGATTGAAAAAGAGATCAATCAAGTCATGAGCCAAAAGCGTAAATGGTCTGAAGATGAAATTTCAGAGGAAATTTATAACATGGAAATGATGAGCGAATTCTTGTTAACGCCTAAGCCTGCAGAGCCGGAAAGAAGGGAAGTACGAAAATTTGTGAAAAATACTAAAGTAGACCCCGAAGAAGGGAATAGATTAAAAACCCTTCTTAAGGACTATATCGGACAAAAGAAGAGAAAATTAAACGAGACTGAAATTGCAACCGAAGATGAGGAAACAAACGAGATAAATTACGTACGCCAGAAGAATAAACGCAATTATAGTGACGAAACGAAAAGAAAAAAAGAGATAACCAATGAACCGCACCGCTTCCGCAGCCGGTACGAGGAAAAGTATAGTTTGCGGTCGCACGCAGGTCGACCACCAGAAGTAATTTAAATGCCCTGATTGCTGGTCTAGAAGATGAACTTATCGGCTAACGTTTAGAAGGCGATCGAACGAGTAAACAAGACACGCACACTAATTAAACCAAAGGGAACAAATGGGTTAAACTCTTCCCCAGGACAATCAAGAAAAATGTTCTTTCCTTTTAACAAATCTTTTACCATTTAATATATAATCAAATTAATCTCCCCCCCCCCTCGGAAAGTTGACTGAAAGGCATGATTCCGGTTTTGAGTTAAAAATGCTCATATTACTATACATATTTCATATTTTCTTTGCATATCGTTTATAAAATATTTCACGCTCTAATATCGTGGCGTCTAACTCAGAGTTTAATGGGAAAATATTCATGAGTAAGAGGTTAGCGTGAATGCCTAGATAGCATGTTTCACGCGTCCGAATCAACTCTCTTTAAATTCCTTGAGTTTAAGGGAATCGAGTGGAAAATTTATAAAAAAGAATTCATTAAGATTTCGAGAGAAGAAATTTTCTTGTTTATTATTGCTCATATAAGATATTTTTGTTTTGTCTTAACGAAATTGCTCCACAGTTGATCATGATCCCCGTCCTCTTAACCTGATGCGCCATACACGTTGGGGCGCAAACCTTCTCAAATAACGGAGTCCTTTTCCAGCCAATGGGCTCCCTAATTCTGCAGTGCCCCACGTACACTTTCAGCGCACGTCTCAGTCTGAAGCCCAACTATCGAAGCCTGCTAATCCTGAACCACCTCGTGATTTCGAGATCACGTATATCGCGAACTCCTCATTTACGAAGGAGGCCCTTTACCACTTCAACGCTTCCCTGTCTAAGGGAGTAGACCTTCAGGATGTAACCCGGTACTTGCGCAGGGTCGCCACGCCACCCTCACCCTGTGTCTTGCGTTGGGAATAGCAGTCATCGGAATTGCGATCTGGAAGAGACGGTGTTCTCGCCGAGATCCTCCACCGGTACCAACTACCAGGTTTAAAATCCCTGCATCGGGCCCCCCGGAAGCTCAGGTGACCAGATCGCCAACGCCCCAAGAAGCCCCCCTCATGAATTTCGCTTTTCACCGACGAGCCCGTTTCGTCAGAAGATTGTCCTCGGCAATTCAGTCATATCGCACGCCAGAATCAGCACCGAACGTTGGCTACGAGAAAATGGGCATTCGTGTAATTAAGACTTAAACCATTTCTCCCATCTGGCCCCTTTGTGTTTTTCCCCATTTTTAATACTTACGAAAACACGACCGAATGAAGGTAGTTTAATTTATTGAATTAAATTTACATGGTAGAATTGAATTGTTAAAGTAATAACTTCATTCGGTAATTAGTGCGTAACTAACTGATAATTAATTAGTGATGTGTTTAATTTAATTAAATACGTAATATTTTTCTTCAGTGATTAGTGCTTAACGAATTAGTGTTCGATTTACGAGCCTTACTGAAATGACCTCTCGTTGTGCAATTTATGTTTCTCCGTCTGTGTATTTCAAATTTTCTCCCTGCTATATCGCTTTCCATTATTTATTTTAAAAACAAATTAACTTATAAAACCATTATGATATCATTTTGTGTCATAAAGCGAGTTTGCGAAAGTTGTCTCTCGAAAGCAACTTTCTGTAAATAGAGATCAGATGCTGACCAACTTGTTATTACGCTGACGATGCGGGAAAGCTTGCATTCGAAATAATTGATGACCGCACCTGATAACTAAATTATACTGCAAAATATAAATTCATATAATTTCATTCAGTTAACTAATAATGTAGGCCCTCGTAATTTAGGTTTTCGTCTTTCGGTTGAGTATGCAAATTTTAGTATAGAAAAAAGAAAAAAAAGTTTTTCCATTTTTACTTATAAAATTTATGAACTTTATGAGATTTACGAAAATTTAATTTAGTCATCCCTTTGGAAAACTATAAGAGTCGTTAGGTGACTCGTCGTACGAATTATTCCTCCTAAAGAAAGCACTTTCCACCCCAAGTTACAAGAATTAATCGTCCTAAACCGGTAGACGCAATTTTCATGATGTTAACAAATGAAAATGACACTATATTGAAGGCTGATCCGTTTCCACATCGGATTATTTAATTTAGGGAAAGGCGTTGCCCTTATAAGGCATTCAGAAATTAAATTTTCCCGTATAATGTGATCTTCTTGCTGTGTATTTCTTTTCTAAAACCTACCCTTTCCTCTACTTATATATTAATTACACACGGTGAGTCAATACACATTTCATTTTTCCCAGGCATAAGTTACGAGGCAAACATTTTAGTGCCTGCGATAGATATTCTACGACAATAGGACTATAGGGCAAATTTTGAAGAGAGTGCCCGTAGACCCTTAAAAAGAGTTAAAAGAATTTATTCTGCAAATGTAATTTTCAGAATAAATCCGCATATGTTGTTTGACTCACAGTATTTATTATGTAAATTTAATTTTTAGCTTATTGATTTGACAACTTTAAATTTATTTATAAATAGTAAGCAAGCTTAATTAGGTTAATGTTCGATTGAATTTCTCATATTTTCATTGTAACTACGAGTTCTAATGTATCTGGCTAGACCTAAGTAACCTAAATTCGTGTTTTGAGAATTGCCTCTCCACTACGAATCATTTCCGCTCACGGAGCATTTATCGTTCCATATTTACGGACTATTGAAGTCCTTCGTTCGGCCTCAAGTTCCCTCAGGGACTCAATACTTTTTTTTTTTTTTTTTTTTTTGAAGGAACGAATTTGTTATATACAAGCCACTTAATTCCCCATAATACCCGATGTTTTATCTTCAATATTTAAAACAGCCCTTGAGATAAACCTCGAGCGTCCTCATCGACTCGTGCGACGCTCCCCCCCCTTTTTCTTTGTTCTTAAATGCTTGCCTCGGCGCGTTTTGAACTCGTAGGAGGGATGGAGTATGAAAACAGATGCGGGGAAAAAACCCGTTAGAAGATATCTGGCGCTTCTTCCGGAATGAGCGATAGGCCGGGTGGCGCTCTGGTAATTCTCCGAGTAGGCCTTTGAGAGGGTTTGCTCGTTAGACTAAATTTGAGAGTTCCATTGAGTGAGATTTGAGATTTGAGCTTGAGATATTGAGTTTTGAGAGAATATTGAGGTTTTGAGTTTATGAGGAAATATTGAGAGCCGTTAACCTAAACTACTGCGAGGGATGTAGTGGATGGGCAACGACAGATCTTAAATTATTTAATTAATGTTAAGACTAGTTTAAGAAAAAACCTGAACTTGACCGTACTATATTTCGAATTTGAGACTGAAGTTGGAGCCAAATGTGACTTAAATTTATCGATTAAAAGCTATTCAAACAAACTATTTCATTATCAAATACATACTACAATCGGGGGTACAAAAGTAAGCGGAGGATAAAGAATTCACGCAGAGGGTCACTAACTTAAAGAAAGATTTAATATAACTTCAATTTACTCATCGAGCATTTACAGTGACCTTCGAGAAAAAACAATTTGTAATAAGGGTCCGTCTCCCCTGACAACGGACAATTATATTTTATTACAAACTGGTGTCAGAAGAGGGGATAACGGATTTTTTATTACAAAACTGGTGTCAGAAGTGGGGATAATGAAAATTTTTATTACAATTGGTGTCAGGTGTGGGGTAAATGGATTTTTTATTACACACACATATATATATATATATATATATATGAAAATTATTTCACGAAAGTAACACGTGAAAAATATTTATGATGAATAAAACCACGAAGGGAAGGAAACACAAAATGGTGCTCAAGCGCTTTCGTCTAATGACATCCTCAGGAACACTGAAGTTCATAAAAAGGTTACAGCCTATATATAGGTTACAGAAAGAAAAAAAAAATAAATAAATAACATACATACACACACATATATATATATATATATATATATACATATCTATATATACAAATACATACATACATACATACATACATATATATACAATAAACAGAGAAGTAAAAATTAAAAATTAAAAATTAAAACCTTAAAGGATTACCAGTGAGGCGTACAGATTTGTAAGGAAAAATATCGATTTTTAGCACAAGATCAAATGGATTATAAAAATACAAATTATACTGGAACTCTGCCCGGGTTTTAACACACTGCTGCCTATGGTCAGGTTTCGATATATATAAAAAAATAAAATGCAAATTAAAAGTTAATAAAGTAGAAGACAAGTTTACCAAAGATTTAATGTTTTACCCTTCTTATCTAAATCTGTTTTAAAGGAATTCAAAATAACAGGATCGAGTTGAAAAAGACCTTTGCTTATGTTGAAGTTATTTGAAAGTTGGATAATGGCAGACTCAAGAATATTTCTATTAACAATGTTGCTTGAATGGAATAAAACTGAAGCATTATTCCAATCAATACAGTGGGCTAACTCTGACAAATGGACAAAAAGGGCACTGGACAACTGTCCTGTTCTAACGGAACCTGACCATAGGCAGCAGTGTGTTAAAACCCGGGCAGAGTTCCAGTATAAATTTGTATTTTTATAATCCATTTGATCTTGTGCTAAAAATCGATATTTTTCCTTACAAATCTGTACGCCTCACTGGTAATCCTTTAAGGTTTTAATTTTTAATTTTTTATTTTTACTTCTCTGTTTATTGTATATATATGTATGTATGTATGTATGTATGTATTTGTATATATAGATATGTATATATATATATATATATATATGTGTGTGTGTATGTATGTTATTTATTTTTTATTTTTTTTTTTCTTTCTGTAACCTATATATAGGCTGTAACCTTTTTATGAACTTCAGTGTTCCTGAGGATGTCATTAGACGAAAGCGCTTGAGCACCATTTTGTGTTTCCTTTCCTTCGTGGTTTTATTCATCATATATATATATATATTAGATCGGCCCAGGCTCATAGGGGTGAAAAAAATTTTTTTTCTGTACTTAAGTCTCACCCCTGGAATTTGTTATGCGTGTGGAGGGAAAGTTTTGAGGGAAGTTTCTGCCCGATTCGAAAGTAAGGGGTTCCAAAAAACCTTAGTCCCCCCCCCCATTTCCAGCTTACATATTTACTTGTATCGAAATAGTTTTTAGTGATTATAAAAATATATAAAATTCTTTATTTATTGCAGGTATTAAAATTACTCTAGCTGATAAAGTGATAATATACTGGCTTCTCAATTAATTGGTGATTCGGAGAGGCAACGTGTGATAGATCGCATACGAGAATAACATTTCGGGAAGCTCGTGATGCTGGAGCCACCTTTATAACACGTTCATGGGTTGCCAAAAAGTTGCGAAGAAGTGAGGACTTCGTCAAAAGAAATTGGAATAAAACTTTGGATAAATGTGAAATGGATAGAACCAAATCTGGGCGCCCAAATTTGCCACTCTCTCAGGAAACAAAGGACATCATTGAAAGCGGTACGCGTAAGCGGAAAAACAGCTGTGCTAAACTTTCTAGAGAGATCGAAGTGTTGAGAGGAAAGATCGTTAGTGGTGAGATCATTCGACTGTACCGTCATAGGCAAGGTTTAAAGCCTTGGCATGAACTTCCAAAGCCAAGAAAAACTGAACTTAACATCGATGACAGAATGTGGTTTGCCCATTATCTTGAAGATTGGGATGTGGATGATTTCATGCATTTAGCTGTCTCCGATGAATTTTTTGTTTACGTAACACGTCGGCCTAACTACCAAAATGGTCGAGTGTGGGCCACAACAGCGGATGAAATCGATGACAATGAACATTACCGCGAATTATTAAAAAGTCCAAACTGTGGGTGCTGAAGCCAAATGGTCAGAGTTGGGATGGACAGTATTTTCGTGATATTATTCTATCCCAGCGTGTCATTCCTTTTCTAAGAAACTCAAACAATATTATGGATGTCGATCAGGTCACATTTCTGCACGATAAGGCCCCCTGCTTTAAGGCATTAGCCACTCAACAGTTGTTGCGGAACCATGAGATCGATTTCTTTGGAAATGAAGAAAGGCCTGGAAATTCTCCAGACCTGAACGTCTGTGAATACATTGGATCAGTTGTAAAGGACAAGGTTGAATGTCTCTTGTTTCAAGAACCTGCAGCAAATCGATTTTCGAAGGATACAATGACGCAACACATTGAAACTGTTTTAGCAAATTTGTGTAACGATCAAGATCTATTCACGTCACTTTTGGCAAGCTACCCAAAGCGAATTCAGGCTGTCTTGGAAGCCAATGGCGGGAACACCAAGTTTTAATTGTTTCTCATTAAATACAGGATTAAATTCTCTTTTGTAAGGTATGTTTAGTTTTACTGTACCTCTAATGGTTTAGGCCATGGGCGGGGAGGCTAAGGTTTATTGGAGCCCTGTATTTAGTAGTGCCGACAGACTCTGAAATGTGTAGTTTTTCCGCACCACCCAGGAGGTAAGTACAACAGGCGCGTTTTTTTTTATAAGTGGTATCCCGTATAGGCCTAATCCACTTTTTTTAATGTTAACTCATGATGTTGATGTGCTTCCTCTCTTTATCATCGATTTCGTTGCCTCTGGAAACCGCTCTCGGTGTTTTTCCACGACTTGAAGAAGATACTGCAGTTGTTCTTCGTTTTTTGAGATGACTGCTGAAACTCTGAATTGATGAGACCGCTCTCTCTGCATTA